>PVHY01008158.1:0-35235 GCA_004024945.1 Uropsilus gracilis
TGTGTGTCTGCGCGCTGTGTGTCTACTGTGTGTGCCTGTGTGCTGTGTGCCTATTGTGTGTCCCTGTGTGTCTACTGTGTGTCCCTGTGCGCTCTGTGTCTACTGTGTGTCCCTGTGCACTGCGTCTATTGTGTCCCTGTGCGCTGCGTCTATTGTGTGTCCCTGTGCACTGTGTGTCTACTGTGTGTGTCTGCGCGCTGTGTGTCTACTGTGTGTCCCTGCGTGCTGTGTGTCTACTGTGTGTGCCTGCGCGCTGTGTGTGTATTGTGTGTACCTGTGCGCCTGTGTGGTTTATCTGTGTAAGACCTTCCATCTTAAATTTTCTACTCCAAGTTTCCATCACTTGTTTCTGGACTATACAGCACATGAAAGAAAAGAGAACCCATCTCTGATTTTAATCAGTGTAAAGTCTCTGCTATCTGCTACTGTACACAGGTACTAATTAATCCAACAAGTTACCCCCTATTGTTGTGGTGGTTATTACTGGTTTTATTACCAACAAAAGGGGGGCTCCACAGACCTAATGATATTCCCCAGCCAGAGGATCTGGGGAAACAGCTCTGCTTCCCCACTGCAGTGATGCCAATAAAAAAATAGACATAATTGTCTTTTCCATGAGGCAACCTTTATAGTTCAGCTTCTTCAATGAGCTGAACTATGAAGAGATTTCTGCACCACAGAGGAGAGGCCGAGAACCACCTGGCATCTTTTTCCTGGTAAATTTAAAAGGAAACTGAAGGTTTCTCTAAATACACTTCACAAGATCCGACAAACTGTTTAGGAGAGACAGGCTGTCACATCACCTCAGTGAGTCATGTGGGCAACTCAGAGTTCTTTAAACTTCTCCACTTTACTGACCTTTTCTGAACATCACCCCACTTCAACAACTTCCTGTCTGCCACACCCTCAAACTTGACTGAGAAACTGTTTCACCAGAATCTTGCTATCTGATGTTCCCTCCCTCTCTCCTCCCTCTTCCCTGAACTTCTGCTCTTTGGCCTTCTTATATGGTCTATTTATGGGAGTGTACATATTGGTTTAAGGAAATTCAGCAATATTCTATCATATTTTAGATACATATGCCCTTTGACTGAGCAAATATATCCTGAGAGAGAGAGAGAGAGAAATTCATTTGTTTACCAGTTCTTACTTTATAGCTTTTTTAGAAGACCGTTGGTCTCTATTTCCCCCTGGTGACTCCTCATTTTGCGCTCACTAACCCACACCCACCCCAAACTTATCAGCTAAGACTGAGCCACTAATTCTCTCTTCTCATTTCTGCTTTATTCTTTCCATTTTCCATTGAATCAGCTTCAAATATACTCTAATATTTCTTATCCAAGAATATAACCAAAATCCTCCTCTCACACTCCTGTCCCATCTTTATCACCTCTGTTTAGTACCCACCAAAATTATGTTTTCATTTCTAATAAACTTTTTTAGCATCTAATAAACTCCTTCAGCTGTAACAGCTGACCACACAATTACCTGATCTACTTTTTTAAAGTTATTATCTACTGAATCTCCTTCTATAGCATTTGACAGTATCTATTACCATCTCCCGCAATTAATTCATTATGACTTATTGAGCATTTACCATATGTGTTGTGCTATTTTAGTACAATGATTAAGACCATCTTAAGTCATATTTCCCCAGGAAGCAGACCTAGAGAAAGGAATTCATTTTAAGTAACTTTTTGGGAAGCAATCCCTAATAGCACCTGGAGAGTGAGGAAGTAGACAGAGAAAAAGGAAAAGTCAATATAGGCTTATGAGCAGTGTAAGTAATTTGGCACAGTCCTGCTTTAGGTGTCTCAAAGATGGAAATAACTTGCTTCAGCTCTGACCCCAAACAGGTTGAGGAAACTGGGGTATTCTACCACCACATTTCACCAGCAGGTAACTCCCTAGCACCTCCAGTCCACATCACAAGAGGACCAGCATGCTAGAGGAAACCTCAGAACACCACAGATGTTTGCAATCAGAAGCTGCTGGTATCTATGGTAACAGAGGATATGTCAAGGGCACCAGTAGAGTGTGCTACAAAGACAGGCAAGGATCGTGTTCAGCAGAGCTTCCAGAGACAAGTATAAAACGCAAGCAAAAAACGAACAATAACATTTCAGATAGGAATGAATACTATGAAGAAAATGAAACCATGTAGTGGGATAGCCATCAGGAATTGGTGTTATGGGTTGAATTGTGTCCCCTTATATGTTGGAGTCCTAACTCCAATACCTTTTTGGAAGTAGAATCCTAACAAACATAATCTAGTTAAAATGAGATCACTAGGATGAGTCCTAATGAATGGGATTTTCATAAAAAGGAGAAATTTGTACACAGGGACTCACATAGAGGGAAGACCATCTGTTGAGGCATAGGAAGAAGACGGCTATCTAAAACACAAGGAGAAACACCTGGAATAGATTCTCTCTCACAGGGGGAATTAACCTACAGGGGGAATTAACTCTCACAGCTTGACTTCTATATTTCTAACCTCCAGAAGTGTGAGACTATATGTTTTTGTTTTTAAGTTACCCATCTGCTGGTACTTTATTATGACAACCCATGCAAACCAATACAGAAGGTGTTTGCTAATTAGATAGAGTGATCAAGGAAGTCTTCCCTGTGGAGGTGCTATTTAAGCTAAGACTTGATTAAAGGCAAGAATCAGTCTTGGGTAATACTGGACAGAGTATTTTAGAGACAGGGAGTCACAAAGGCGTGTGCTTTGAAGAAGAATGGACTTGGTGTATGTTCAAAGAACAGCAAGAGGCTGTCATGACTGTATTTATCAGGCAAGGAGGAGGATGGAGTTGGAGAACTGGGCAGAGGCCTGGAATGGGCCCATTTAGGTCATGATAAAACATTTGGATTTTACTCAAAGTGGCTTAAGAAACCATTGGGGATTTTAATCAAAGGAATGATGTGATTGTAAAAGAATTCCATCTGCTGTTTGGAGAATGGTGTGAAGTAGAGAGAAGATAAGCTCAAAATCAGGAAGACCACTGAGAAGGCAATTGCAGAAAGAAGTACTGGTTTTCTAAGAACCATATAGTTAGGGTATGCCAGTGGTCTGGAAAGGAGTAAACAAACAGATGTTGAACTGATGAGATTTGCTGGTGGGAGAAGGTAAAAGAGAGGAGGTAATTAGAAAATGCCTGTTTGCTTCCTTGAGCAATTGGGTGGATTAGTGACCATTTGCTGAGTTGAGAGAGTGTGAGAGAAAAGAAGTTTGGAGAAAGAAAGGAAAATTTCTTCCTTCTTGAACTCCTTTTCCAGTATTTCTTCTTGGCTCCTTTTTCTGCTTCCACAAAACTGTAGTCATTTCATATCACTTCTTGTTCCCCTACACTGTCCCTGCGTGACTTCATAGCCTCACATTTTATGAACACTCATTAGTTCACATGGGGCTCACCTCAGCATGTGAGCCATCACCAGCCTGGTTGGGGGTTCCTTTGATGAACCTGACTCTGGTCCCACCTATGCTCCAATCACTGTTAATTGCCCATGTCCAACACACTTTTCTTGAGTTCCAGATCATATGTTCTGCTGCCTTATAGATTTTACATCTGGATGCCAGCTGATATGTCTAAGCTTCTCTGAGTACATCCATGCAATCTACTCATCTTTATATTCTGTAGTGCAGTCACTGGCTCAGTCATCCACCTGACCTCTCTTGCTCTTGTCTTCCCCATTTCAGACCATGTTTCTCCCCAAGTCCCATGCTTGTTAAATGTAGATATGAGAACTGTTAATATGGAAAAAAAAATTTAAAAGGAAAACACTAGGAATTGACTTAAAACAGTAATTTACTTGAAATTAAAAATCCTAATTTCAAAACATTATTTTAAGGTTATGTGAAATATTGTTAGGTTATCTGAAATATTTAGAAACTGGGATATTTGCTTGATGAAAACATAACTTTCCTAGAGGAGAAGAGTGGAAGAAAAACTTGGACCAGAAACCAGGAGTCAAATATTTAAATACAGACTTTTTCAGATATTTGCAATTTGTTCCTGGATAAAAAGTCATAGTCATCTTCATGTCCCAGTTTTCTAGTCTGTCAAATGACTATGAAAATTGACACCTACCCAACTCACAGGATGTCTTACTATCAGGGAAAGACAGTTATTATCATTAAAAATGACAGGGAGAAGATAAATGAAATCAAACTGAATGTTTAAAGAGTAATCCATCATGCCCAGGACTTATACCAAAAGTAAAAACACAGTTTCTTATTTCAATATATAATATTATTTACTACATCAAAGATCAATGAAAATAAGTCATATGGTCATTGAAAAAGATGGGAAATTTCAGCATTCATTTATAATTTTTTATATTCTTTTAAAATCCTTCATGCTGATAAAATAATAGAAAAAATATTTTAAATATGATTTTAGTAATAAAAAATGATAGAAATTTTTACTAAAAATAAATTAAAAATTCCTATCAAGTTAAGCAACTGTTAACTTTGGGCTTGCTGAGTTACTATGTGTTTCTCACAAGTGTAGCTTTAGGGTAAAGAATTTCAATATCCTTGGCTTTTTAAAAAGTTCAGTTTTTAAAAACTGCCAAAAATCTTTTTCACCCTTAATAAGCATGGAGGAATAGAATTTAAAATAGAATTTTATTTGAAACTGTATTAAAGATGTGTACATATAACTTTTTTTGTGTGTGGATATTATTGGTCATGGCCTGAATTTATTAAAGCACAGTCTTACATCAGAAACACACTCCAAGAATAACTGTGAAAGAACATTTGCTCTGAGTAGGGATGAGCTCAACCACACAGAAGCAAGGGCACAAAATCAATGTTGTTTGTTTGTATATACAACTGCAGATTTCCCTTTCTCTTTCTCACAGCTCAAGCTGGAACTCTACCTGTTTGGACCACAAAAACCCATTACTGAGCTGCCCCACCCCTGGCCTTTTTTGCTACTTTCCCCACAGGAAGAACATAGATATGCGTGGGTCATTTGCAAGTCATCGGCAATGCAGGGAAGTTAGTAAAACTCGTATTTGTCTACTTTTTTCAACATAAAAATGACATGCCTATATTTCATTGAATCACACACATTGCTATTGAAAGGGATCTCAGCAATTCATTGTAGACCAGTAATTTTCAACCCTGACTTGACATAAGAATAACATTTTTAATTCTTTTTTTAAAAAATCAGAGGACTCTTAAACAATTAACAGCACCCAAGTTTCACCCTCAAAATCTGATACAGTTGGTCTGGTAAAAGATGATGGTTTTGGTATTTGAAACTCTCCTCCAGGTGATTCAATGAAACAATGTAACCACAGATAAAAAGGACTGCTCTAGAATCCAAGGGATATTGCTAAGACTTCAGTCTCTTCCCTTCTGAATGGCACCACTCCCTTTACTAAACACATCTTCCCATCAATGTGTATGACAAGCACTCTTCCTGTGACAACACCGATTCCTTCCTACCATGCAGCTATTCCTTCCAAGTGCCCCCTAAACAATCTTATCTTCCTACGCCTAGACAGGAATGTTTCTTTCCTAATTTATTCACATCCACAATTTGAACAGAATGAAGTCGATAAGGACTAAAGCCCCAGAATGCTTGGTGATAAGTCCAGATGGTGATAAAAGTGGTTCCTTGATTTTCTCCCAAGAAAAATACCTAACATTAACTAGAGGGATACTAAGCCAAGAATCCCCAGTTCAGAAGAAAAACTAAATCACGCCTTGGACATCAGAGACCAAAACAGGCTACATTGGAGGAAACACAGGAGATACATACTTCCTTGAATGGGAGATGGAAGGACAGAAATGCCTGGAGTTGCTGGGGTAAGGAATGCAGATATATGGGTGGCCAGCTCAGCCCTGGAGAGACAGTGTCAAAAATGGTATGGAGACACACACCCTTGAATATGGGAAAACCCATATGGAGAAGCTCCACACAGGTCAAAGCCCCAGAAGGAAAAGAATAGAGAGGTGCACTCCTCCCCTGCCCCTTGGGACCTGATGTCATAAAACACACTGGCAGCAGACAGACTGCCCAGTCTGAGATCCAGAACCTCACAGAGGAGAATAACATCAGCAAGGGATCCCTCAGCACATTTGCACCAGCAGCTAGACATCCCGAGGCCTCAGTCCCAAACAAAAAACCTCAGTATCTATGGAAAACAGCATCTAAACAATAAAGTAAAATAAAGATTTTTCTCTTTATTCTGGTTATAAGTAATTTTACTATAGTGCGCCTAAATGACATTTTCTTTTTGTTTTCTATTTTTGAGGTTAGCTTTAGCTCCTCACACCTGTGAGAATGACCCATATTAAAAAGTCCAGAAACAAGTCTTGGTAAGGATGTGGAGGGAAAAAAAACCCTCATATACTTTGGTGGAAGAATAGACTGAGAAACAGTATAGGGTTTTCCTCAAAATATTAAAATCAATTTTGCCATATGATTCAGCAATTCCACCCTGAGATAGCTACCCAAAGAATGCAAAAAAAGCTATTTTGAAGGGATATATATACACTCCTGTATTCATTGTAGCACTATTTACAATAGCCAAATTATAGAAGCACCTTAAGTATGCAAAGACAGTAGATTAGAAAAATGTAGTACATAGGGTAGTAGATAGGTAGACTTGAGTGGTTAGGTGTGTGAAACACATGCACATATGGAAGAGTAAACATGTAACCCCAAAATTAAAATTAAAGAATTTTTTAGGTTTTGTTTTACACTTTATGAGACAACACTGGGCAACATAGCAAGACCTAGTCTCTTAAAAATAAAAATAAAAATAAATAAATGTTTTACACTTTAAAAGGAGAAATGTTTAAAAAGATTTTATTAAAAAGTGGAAAAAGAAGGCCAACTGCATAGTCTTGGGTGGGCAGGAGAACTTCCTAAACTAATTTTTTTAAGAGAAAAATATTATATACAAAGGAGTACTACTCAGATTTTTTTTTTTTTTTTAAAAAGTCAACTCTTGCCATCTGCAACAATAGGTATGGAACCATAAGGGAAAGAGCTAAGCAAAATAAGATAGAGGGTGAAAGACAAATACTGAATGATTTTACTGTTTTGTGGAATTTAAAGAAACAAAACAAAGGTCAGACAAAACCAAACCAATAATAAACTCTTCAAATCTGTGGAATTGAGGCTACAAGAGTGGAAGGAGCACAGTGGATTGTGAAGGAGGATTATGAGTGACCTAGCATTTGGTTTAGATGTAGAGCCTTTGCCTCTAAATCACTTGCAGTGTTGTAAACCAATGTTATCACAATTTTAAAAATAATAAATTAATTTTAAAAACTTTTTCCTAAATATGATGAAAGTTGTAAACCCACAGATTCAAGAAGCTGAAGCTAATCCTAAATATAAAAAAAAAAGAAAGAAAACTTCATTTAGGCACATGGTAGTAAAATTACTTAAAGCCAGAACAAAGAGAAAATCTTCAAAGCATCCAGAGAGAAAACACCAGGCAGTTGTGGTGTCTGCCTAGACTGTGGAATGTTCAATTCCATATATACCAAACTTGGGAAATGTGGAGGTAGACCCCAGGACCTCTAAATACCAAGCACTTAAGCTTTATTTCCAGTAGAGCTCAGAAAGCAAACCACATTTCTAATATAAGCTTTGAACTTTCTTACATGTTAATATAGTCTTGTAACATGGTAAGAACGTAGATGAGTCACTTCTTACGCAAATTTTATTGGGGCTTCAAAAACCTCCTTCACTAAAGCATAATATTCTTTAAAAGTGAATAAAATGAATTAATAATAAAAAATTTAATAATAATGAATTCAAGCAAATCCATAACAATGTATCAAAAGGTTGAATTAAGGCAGACTCTAACCTTGTACTTACATGATTTATCTCAGTCTCCTTGACCCTAACCTCACTCTTACCCTTGTGAAAGATTCCTGAAATCCTCAGAGCTTTTCCTCTCTTCTCTTCCACTGTGCTCCCAGCCTTAATTCATCTCTGGACCCACCCTCCTCACTCTGATTTCATTTTGTACCTACATAAGAAATCTCTAAAGTCATTTCTTACTTACTTATAGGTTTATATTTTCTTCATTTCTCTCCTGCTAGAGCTGTATCATCTTCTTCATTGTAAAATTCATTTCTAAACCTTTTGCCTCTGTGTTAAAAAGGGTTATCAAAAAATTAAATTTTTCTAACAGAGCATTATTAATCAGATGATAAAAGCGAAACAAAAGTTAAATACAAGACAGTACTGATTAGTAACAAATAAACATTTTTGTCATTTACATGCACTTGACATAGAGGTATGTTTGTTGTTGTTTTAATAAGGTTGCTATGGTGGCAAATCTTTGGTGGCATTTTCACTAGGAAACTGTGTGGTTTGAACATTCCTCCTACTTTTCACATCTACCCACATGCTCCAGACAAGGATTTGGTAACCTGGCTTCTTGCCCTAACCTCCTCCACCACCCCAATGAATACACATTTTTCAGCCCCTCCTGAGAAAATCTGAACTCCTCTGAGATGTAAAATTATAGCTTGGCTCCTGTTCAGAATGAATGTTGTCAAACCGCAGGACACTGATCCACTTCCTTTGTATGGCTTGTGACCTTTTACCTCTTTGGCATGATCTATATACATGAGATCATTATGAGATAATTCATTTATTTTAATAATGAGTTCTCTAAAAGATGCATTTAGAAATAAATTCAATCATTTAGGAAGACACCCATTTTGAAATCCTGGGTGTTTTTCTTAAGCAAATCCTTACAAGCTGTATTTGGAACCATGGAATGACCTCTCAAGTTTTATAAATTAGTACCTCTTGTCTTTCTTCCTCCCCCTCTCACTCTCGGTTTTCACATCATCTCCTTTCCTCTCCTTACCAATTCTCCTCGTGACATGTATATCCATCATCCAAGTTTGTATCTCTGAAATTTGATTTTCAAATCTGATCACTGGAATGTCTCCTAAGAAGTAAACAGTAGGCAACTCACTCCCAGGTCTGGTCCAAAAAGAGCCCAGAGACTGGTTGTCCTCAAGTGTGTGAAGAGCCACTACCCACTCCCTTAGTTCAGGCCCCTATGTCTGACTGATCTCCATTCCTCCACTCCCTCCAAACTTCTCGCTGTACTCCAGCCTGAGTGACCTTTCTATTTTTAATTCTGTCACTTGATCCTCCTGTGGTTCCCAATTGTCAGTAAGATGATGTCCAATCTCCTTAAAATAGTAATTGTGTTCAGGATCCTGCCTCCCAGTCTGATCTCATCTATCAGTGCTTTGTCCTTTCTCTACCCCAGTTAGCACACACACACACACACACACACACACACACACACACATACTCACCCAGCCACAACAAACACACTGCTCCCAGTTCCTTTCATGTGCCACATTTTCCTGTGTCAACACGCCTTCACATGTGAAGCTCTTTCAGTTTGGATTCCCTTTCTTCTTTGTCTCCCCATCCCACCCAGTTGTATCACAGTTATACTAATATAGTTTCAAAATCAATCTCTAATCCTTGAAGAGTAGCATAGCCTTCTGTCTCATACCTTCCTTTGTCTCTGATCTGTGTCGGTAAGATTATTTATAGCTGTGAATTGGAATTCTTTACAGTTGTGGGTTCATATCAGATGCCAGCAGGAAACCGAACCTTAAATCAGTGATCCACATGTATGAAAATACGTGAGTACTTAGTGTTGTGTAGCTCTCGTCCAAGAAGAAACTAGTAATTGGTGGGTCCTTATAGTGCCATATTCTGCAGCCTCCAGTACTTGCAAGCATATCATTGTATTCTCTGGCTCTCTTGCAAGCATATCATTGTATTCTCTGGCTCTCTGAGATGGTCACTGTGATCTGCACATGGTTCTTTAAATGTGCAAGAACAAAACAAATTCTGGTTGCCCGAGCCGTGGGCTTGTGCGTGGTGACTGAATGCCCCCTCGTATTCGGTATATTACCTCCCTGCACAATCTTGAGCAGTGACCTCCTGGGGTTCTGATTATATGAGGACTGTGATACAGTAAAAAGTAGATATGTGACAAGATCTGAATTTAGATTTTTGCTTTACATCGCGACTCCATCTTGGAATCTCTGCAGCTTAGTGATCAGTTAATAATTGAAAAGATATATCCTTGAACCAATGAGTCCCCAACCCAATACATGCCTAGGAATTGTGTGTGTGTGTGTGTGTGTGTGTGTGTGTGTTAGGACACACCTTCAACATTCTAGCAAGTCATTTCTAATTCTGCCTTTTACCTTCATTTCCTACTTGCTCAGAGCCTTCATCAACCTGAACTGAGTATTGAAACACCTCTGGGTCTTCCCAGAACATATACATAACTTTGTGTTTATGTGTGTCCCTCTAAATTTTCAGGAACATGTCACAAGCCCCTCCAGATCTCTGCTATACCAGTTTTTCTCTTAAGTTCTATGATCATCTTTCACATGCCTCAGCTTTGCTGGTCTTGCTGAGATGCAGCCATTTTACTAGAACAAATACTCCCTGAATTACTGCAAACCTTTCATCAATTTCCAGCATTCTAAAAAATAAGTTGTTATTGACGGTCACTGTTTGTATGGATAAGCAGATTTTGGTAGGTCTTTGCTCTACCTTTCAACCCATGCCCCCACGCCTGGTTTGTTTTCAGTTTTGTTTTGTTTTTTTTAACTTTAGGTGTTCTCTGGAACCTACTCCAGCTATGTGCAAACATAAGCCCTGAATTTGAGAGCAGTTAAGCATGCAGGGTGTCTTTAGCAATATTAATGGAGCCAGTGCTTCAAATTGATGCTTCTGGGGTGCAGTACGTATTTTTTTCTAATGTTCTGGGAGAATCTGGGCCCCGAGCTAAATGTGACCACTTCATTATGTGTCCTTATGTTAGCGTTCCTCCTTTCCTGACATGTTACCTCCATTCTCTCACTCCTATGTAAGTGGATTCCCTTCCAAATAAACTGCCCTCATCCTAATTTTTACTCAGGTTCAATGTAAGAAAGGAAACAAAATGAAAGAGCTGTCATTTCTGGTGAACTGTATGCCATTCTAACACCTACTACAGTAATTCAGGAATTACTGTGCACTTTCTAAAATTCACCACTATTTGTTGGATTTTAATAAAATTCAGAGACATTCCTTGAATTGTGTGGTCCTAATATGTGTGCTAATTTAGGAGGGAGTGGGTATTTGGAAGGGATATTCTAAAATGCAGTGATTTCTAAGTCAATGTTGTAGAATGGATGGCTTCATGTCATAATCTCTTTGTTCCCTAAACTGGGTTTTATAGCCAGATTACATCCTACAACTAATTAGACTGAAGGGTCTAGGCAAGTCCTTTCTTAGCAGAATCCCCAGATGATCATCACAGGACTGTGATAATGATTATGATGCTAACAACAGAAATAACAGTTTCTGATATGAACATGCTAGACACTCACTATAATAGCTTAGACTACCCCAAGGAATGAAAGTTACCACCAGTGAAAGCAAGCATTGCCTTCCTTTATGGGAGCCAGAAGGCGTAATCTTTGTCTAAACTCAAGTGGGATTTACATAAAGTGCATGTGTCTCCTCATACTTACAAATGTTCTTTTTAAGTGTATGAAGTCTCATGTACAACATCCTTCCATGTTGAGAGTCTTTGTTTTTCCAAGAGTCCATAGGATGCAGTAGCCACTAACATGCATATATATATATATATATGCACACACATATGATTCTTTTTAATAAATAAGAAGATATAGTATACATATATGTGTACTATATATGACATATACATTCAAAATTCTTACTTTATATATATATATCTATATATATATGATACTTTATCCAAAATTCATTGTCTCTTTCTTAGTTGGTAACTCTGAGCATTGACTATTAACTTTAAAGGATTAGCAAGCCATTCATTTATTTCTTTGCTAATATTATGCTACTAACTATTTCATGTTCACAATTGTTCAAACATGTTGACTAGAATATGACAAAAAAAGACAGCAATGTGGCTGAAGTCTCTTTAAGTCCTAAGGCCAAAGGACCAAATGACCAGTTTTTTTCATTTTATTACAAGTAAAACAATGCAGTTCAAAGCTTATAATAACAAAGCTAATTATACCTCTCTACCCCCACCTCTCCATTTCCACCCCCTGAGGCAACAAATACTAACAATCTGATATGCACCCGTCCATATTATTCCTTTTTGTTGACTCATCTTACGGTACAAGCATATAAATATATGTGCTGGAGGTTCTTACTGAATTATCTCCAAATGAAATTACATGGCATTCACTTAAGATTATTTGATTTGATTTGCTTAATAATTTGTACATAAATATACACACCTCTATATCTTTTTATAGAAACAGAATTTTATTTTACATTTTAGACCATTTTAGGAAAGCCTTTTTCCTTTTTTTCTTCTTTTATTTTTTTTATAATTTGCTTCTGTTTCTACTTCTAGAGTCTTAAGGGGGTAGAAACACAGCAGTCTCTGTGCAACACATTGTATTGAAAAGATTTTCAACTCCATGCTGCATAATTGGGATGATACCTCTCTTCTCTTTGAGCTTCCGTTCTCTAAACTTCAGGAGTGGAGAAGATCCAGCCTTTTCCTTCCATTTCCTTATATCAAAAAGAGAAGCACGCTCATGCTAGCCAATATCAACTGTCTCAGTGAATGTTCAGACTTGTCCAAAGGACACACCCTCCCAGGAATTTGCAGTTTTCTAATCTTTCCCCAGATTTTTTCTGGCATTTGGTGGTAGTGGAAAGGGAGCTCAGTCCTCCATCATCCCCCTGCCTCCTAGCCCTAGCTCCCATTTCACCTACAAGAGGTTTTTGCTTAGAGTTATTAGCAATAAAAGGGAAGAGCTGGTAGGAATTGTTCATCCATCTTCTTTGCTGCATGCCCTGTGCCATGTTTAATATATACACCTTGATATTGTAAATTCTGCAAAATTGAATCATTCACAGATAATATACCTGCCTCTCCTTCAAGCAACTCCCTCACATTACCTGGCCTAACTTTACTCTCTGAAGATTTGTCCTATTTGGGTGATGAATAAGTAACTCCAACTCCAGGGTACCTCATCCAGAAAACAATATGGACATTTATTTTAAAAACTAAATATCTTTTCTCTGGGAGATAATGCCCCACTGTTTTTATCCTGAAATAGATAGTAAAAGAAACCATAATTAACCTTAACCTTGAAAAATGTGGTAGAGGATGTAGGTCTGCTCATTTAAATATTTGCCTCAAGGACTTTCCATCCTGAGGTGGTGACATAAAGATCTAGAAAGGACTGTGACACATGTGGTGGCAGCACCAGCGCCATGAGCCAGTGAAGGTGGAATTGAAAGCTGGTAGGACCTATACTCCAAGCTCCCTTGGTTCCAGCCTCTTTTCCAAATTTAATTCTAAATTTAGATTTCCCATTGCTTCTGTGTGTTGCCTGACACTTCTTTTTTCATTTAAGTTCACTAGGATTGATTTTTGACAGTGACAACCGAACATCCTGATGACTGCAGGATGTCAGAAGACTGCTTTATATCTAGATATTGACTAGCTAAATGTACCTTAAGCTAAATCAACTCTGTATGCTAAATCCAGAATGGCATGCTACAACAGTAGTCATGGCTTTAGCCAATTCTTAGATTTTTTTTATCACCACCCCTTTAAATTCTACCCTGAATTCACATATAAAAAATATATAGTTCTGTTTTCCAGATACTATAATCCATGACCAAGATTGCTCTCTTGAAATTCAGTCATCTTAGCTCATAAAGTAAGATAATTCAACATTTCAGATTATTTTTTTTCTTTGCCCATATTTTTATTTTAAAATAAGCATCATAGAATTTGTAATAAAACTCCTGGGATACCATTGGATTTAGTTCAGGAGTACAAAAAATATTAATCTAATAAAATGCAAGTTGTAACTAGGTAAAGCAATCTGATAGAAGTTACTAGAGTGGTAAATTTTTTATTTGGTCCATGCAACTTTCTTTAGATTATCCCACTTTTATTAAGATCCTATTTTAGATACTCTAAAAGAAAATAGCAAATGCCCAGCAAATATTTCAGCACCAAAAGTGTTGGAAAGTAAGAACAGTCAGTTAATTTCTTATGTCAAGTTTCTCCCCAGCATCATCTCCTCACTAGAAACCAAAAGGCAGTTAAGACATCTAAGCACATACATTGTAATCTATTTATCTTGGAGTTTCTCCAGAAAGTTGAAATTCTCAAAGATATTCTGTGGATATATTACTGAGCTTTAAAGTTTTGAAAACTAAAATTATTATTATGAACATGATCTAAAGTCATGACTACATTTGAATTAATTAAAATAATTAATTATTTTCACTTAGAAAAATAAAAATAATTAATTAATTTAATTTCACCAGTCATAATTTCAGGGTTTGCTATACAGCTAGATCTACTGTATCAAGAAGCACAGATGTAGAATATTTTCATCATTGCCAGAAGTTCTATTGACAACTCTGGTTTTAAGGCCTGTATCATCAGGGTTTTGACAGTTTTGTTAGAAAATTGACATTGTAATTGTGTTTCCTTAATCAATCTCTTGTTCAGCTTATAAAATAACATTTTTACAATATCCAATAATGGCAGGCTAGCTTTTTAAATCAATTCTTACACTGAAAATAAATAAAGGTATGTTGCTATAATTTTAATGGATTTAAGTACATAAAGAAAGCTCATTTATTTTTATGGCCTTTTTTTACACTAGAAACACAAAAATAAATAGATTATGATCTTCATGTTCAAAAGCTTCATAAAGAACAAACAAAGTATAGAAACTATATTACATAATTATAAGGATTAGTCAAAAAATAGATGTGGCATGTTTCTCTTATAAAGGCTTTTTAGAAAAAGAAAAAAATAATCTGAATTTTGGCCTCTTTGTTCTTGAAGGGTGTGGACTGCTAGAATGAAATAGGGAAGGCATTCCAGGTATGAAGTGCAGAAGAAAGGGTGTAAAGTCCAGTATGAGGATGGCAAGTAAACTGACTTGCTAGGACAAAAGCATCTTAATAAACATTGTGAGCACTTAGGTTCCTTATTGGAAAGGATCATACCTTGTACTTCAGTCTGATTCTGACACAAGTCTAGCACAGCACCATTCTGCATAGGTAATTTCTTACCTATTGGCCCAAACGGACTCTGATGCAACATGTATATTATTGAGCACTTTCTCTAAATAAAAAACGAAGTTCAAGAGGCATAAAGGGGTTAAGCTAAATCATCCTGTGAGGAAATATTGTTGGTCATCAATCCTGAGAAGCTGGAGAGCCAATGCTAAACTACAATATCTGAGAGAACTCTTCCTGGTTTCCTGTTTATTTTGGGGATGTCAAGTAAACATCAGGAGATATTCAGAAAATTCCAAGATTCTGAATTAGAGATATTTGAATGACTTCCATTAAGATTAACTTCTTTTCCACTTTCTCTTCTTTGACTCATTTAAACAATCTGTTCCTCTCTCCTTTCCACAAGCTCCTTCTCTATACAACAAACAAACAAAGTGATATTTTAAGTGAAATTGGGTTATAATATTAAGTGTCAGGAGCGCATCACTATATAAATGAGGATCTTTTGTACTACATTAAGCTCACCACTAAAAGTCCAACGCCTTCCTTCACCATACATGACAATTTTTACCGATTTACCATTTACCCATCCCCCGCTCCCTCCTCCCCTTCCCTTTTGAGTAACCACTAATTTTGTTATTTAGCTCATACATTACTTTATTTCTGTATGTACCTCATATGAGTGAAATTTTACTGTGTTTGTCCTTCTCTGTGTGACATACTTCACTAAACATATCTACTTTCTAGGTCCATCATGTTATTCCTGAATTTCATCTCTTTTTTGTAGCAAGTGGTATTTCCTGTAGCTGAAAGTATGCCACGATTTCTTTTCTTATTGTATTGTATTTTTTAATTGATTCCACATATATGTATTTTATATCATCGTCTACCCTGAGGTTCTCCCACCACCTTATCACCAGTGAACCATCATCTAGATCTCTTGTGCCCATCCCTCCCCCAATTTTGCCCCTCCTCTTCTCTCCCTCTTGCTTTCATTCTGCTAACAGTTAGTTTTTAATTTTTTTTGTCCTTTTGTTTGTTTGTTTTCCCTATATTCCACATACAGGTGAGATCATCTAGTATTTCCTTTACCTTTCTGGCTTACTTCTGCTACCATGATTCTTTCTAGGTCTGTCCATGTTACATACATTTACCACAACTTTCTGATTCATTCATCTGTTTTGGGGGATTTGGGTTGTTTTCAAATTCGAACTTGCCACAATTTCTTTATACAATCATCTGCCAGTGATATTTTAAGTTGTTTCTACTCTTGGCTGTTGTAAATAATGCTGTCATAAAGATGGGATACCTATATCTCTTTGAATTACTGATGTCTATATATTTTATCTGACTCATGGAGAACCTCCTTTTGTTCTTTATTACATCTGAGGGTTAATTCTTGAGCAATTGCTCCAAGGTCAGAAAATAATCAACACATTTACAACAATCTTTAGGTTAAGTAGGAAAATACTTAGATTTGTATCTTCTGCTCCTATTGTTTTGCATAAAATGTAGTTTTTGAAGGAAGCTTCAACCCAACAAGCTAAAAACTTATAAAAGACTTTGATTATTGCTTTCCTGAAACAGAATCACAATTCCCAGGAATTTGAATTTTGAATACTGATAGTATTCAAATACTCAGTATAGATTTAAAATCACCTAACACAACTAGTTTCAAGATTACAAAACATTTTTTCTAGTTCTTCCCTAGAAAAAGAACTTAGGTATTGTAAAACTGAAACATCCACAAAGTTCTCCAAGGTTATCCAAATTGCCAGTTTAGCTTTGATTTAATTATTTTACCTCAAATATACTCCAGGGCATAATGGATTTTTAAGGAGTTATCCATATTATAGAACATTTCAAAGTTGGACATTGAAAACCTCTACTGAAACAAATGTATTATGTCATTTGAAATAAGAGCATCTGTAAATACTTTGCAAAATAATTTTCTTTGTTCCACAGAGGAAGACCAGATGATGCAACATCTAACTTCCAGCTGTGCTTTCCTCGCTGGAAACTCAGCCTCTTTTAGTGCCACCTGAAGACTTCTGACCGCTTACTGTGCAATTGTGATTATGTGCTTAAACTCCATTCTTCATCTCATTACTTATGAGGAAGAGGGAAAAAAATGTGTATAAGAATTCATGTGTGTTCACGGAGTAACAACAAGATGGTTATCTTTCTCTTGGGCATTATTTTTTTAAACACAAACAGTGCCAGAGGAAGAGGAAAATCAGTCAGAGACCTTGGGGATTCAAAATGAAGGAAATCCTTCCACAGGATGAAGCTATACATCCCACAGAAAGTACATGAACAGAACTATAAGCTCGATATTTGTTGTGATAGCTCTGAAGTTTTACAGTTTCCCAGCTTTTAGAACCATTTCTCATTTCATTGTGCCAAAATAGATGAGCTAATAAGTTGGCTGCCTGCTTTTGGGAGGCTAGAAGACAAGCAAAGAAAAATCTCCTACATAAAACATAACTGAAATATTTTAGGTGATTTAAATATATTCTTAGCACTTAGAATTGATAATATTATCAGGACAAATATTAAACAATGAATAATGAATGTCTGCATTAAGCTGAAATAGCTGCCTTAACAGTCATTTCATGGAAGGGGTGGAAAGTGCTCCCCTGACTTCATGGTGTAAAGACAAAAGGAATGTCTGATAAGATTTTCAGCCTTCTACATTGGCATGGGTCTAGGACTTTGTATGCATTGCTGTTGTCTATTCCGTGCCTGGTCTGAATCTCAAAAGCAGATTTTTTCTTAATTTTGACGTTTTTCCTATGGTCAATGACTTGTGCTTTGACATAATGAAAGATTTTTTTAAATAAGATTCATAATTTGACAGCCTTGTGCTGCATAGCCCTTCAGAGATTTCATATTAGTTCACCACTATGGGAACACATCCCTATGTGGATTCCCAGTTTCACACATGCATTTTCCCTACCCCATGTATGCTCTCTGATCTGTACCTCATGGTGAACAGGGATACGCATCAACATCAAAACCCCAAAGCTAACCACACTTTGACCCAGAGTCAGGTGTAGGGGGTTCATTTGTTTCTGTTTTTTTCAGAAACAGCCTGTGATAACAACAATGGAAAGACTTGAAAGGACTCTCTAATCTCAACCCCAAGATCCCTTCTCTCACCACCCCCCACCTCTCCCCTGTGCCCCTCTATACTCACAAGATGAGTTCATGATCACCACAGGTATGATTAGATTTCTCCGATGTAGAAAGAACTTCAAAGAATAAATTCCTTTTATGGTGACACAACCTATAAAAACAGTCTGTATTTCTTAATTGTGAGCAACTGACAAAAATGAACCATACATTTCATATTCTTGGGACTTTGGTCATAACACTAAGCTCACAAAAATCTGTCATTAGAATGATAGGATAGGCTTTTTCTTACAATCAGTTCATGACAGATGCTTTAAATAGACATATCTAAAGTGTTGTGAAGAAAAAGGTTGATCTTGTTCCTTTTTTTTTTTTAATGAGACAGTATATACTAAGGGTTTAGCACAAAGCTTGACCCACATTATACCTTGAAACATTCTTCCAGGGAGCTTCAACTCCACATAGTTTGTGCAGTGACTCCAGTTAATTTCCCATTCATTGTAAACAGATCCTGCTCCTGCCACTGCCCCAAATCCATTTTCCCCATTTGTAGCACAGGCATGGACCCAGCAGGTCCATGGACAGGGGCAGGGAGTGCTGGGTGTCAGGAATCTTCAACTCTGAGCTGAAGCTGACACTGAGCTGTCCCCGATTTCCCTTTGCGTTCTCTTGGGTCTCGCCTCTCCTCATCCCCCAAGATGACACTACCCCTTTGTCACTACCCACCTAGGCCCAGGTGTGCTCACTTACAATTGTGCACACAGGTAAGTACGATCCTGGGGAAGGTGCAATACCACGGGTGCTGGTCATAGAGGCTAATGGTAGAATGACAAAACCCTGATTATTCATTTACCCTTCTCCATCCCATCTAGGTTTCCCAAAATTAAGAGAGACCTAATATACAACGGGGTGGTTACAGTTGCTAATACTGCATTCTGGGTAGCTTCTGCATTACCCAGAATACATTTCCTAAGCCTCCATCTCCAACTCTTGTTGGAGTGGGAGTTAAAAATGAGGAGTGCTCAGTCCTGCCTCCAGTCTACTGACTACAAGCTCAACAGGTGATTCACTAAAACTTGAGAATCCTTCAGCTAGAACTTTACAGTTATCCCTTTATTAACAGACACTGGAAAAATAATCTGCTCTCTATCATCAGAGTCTTTCAAATGATTTTATACTTCTTAAAGTTATGTCTTCTGGAGAGGGAAGAAGGGGGGAGGCGAAGAGCACAAAAGATCAGGATGGTTAACAGGTGTTAGTGAAGTGGGAAAGCCTCGGGGTACACAATAATGCAACAATGTAATAGAAATATAAATACACATACATATGCAAATTTTTAAAATTTAAATTAAAAAAACAAGCACAACCATCACAGAGATAGTTGACGTTCTCTGTGGATATCTCTTCTATCCTATTCCCCATTGTACATTCCCAGAAATAATAATTAGTACACTGGATCTGATGTTTGCCATGCCAGTGGTATTTGAAACTTTTAAATCACACATCAGTAAATAATATATTATTTTGCATGGTTATAATTTTGTAATTGTGGTATTGTAATATGTATACCTATCTATGTAACTTGTTTTCTTCCCACAAAATTTTTTTTAATTATTGAAAAAAAAATTTTTTTAAGTTATGTCCTCTGTCTTCATGAATGGTTGATTCAACAGTCATCTGTTTCAGTACCTTTTATACTACTAAAGTATAAAAGATTCTGTTCATCCCATTAACCTTTGTTTTTATGCAAGGACCCCGTGCCATTTATTCCTGATTTCATTTATTTGCAGGGGGGAAAGCTATTGGTGAATAGATTTGTTTGCCTCCTATTGTCAGAAAGAATGAGAAATACATAACTATAATTCTCCTATAACTTTAGCAACTTTTATTCATTTTCTTACCCAAGTGTGACAATCTATTTGATTCCTTAATCTAAATATATGTACTCTGGATCTTCATTATATTGAACTCTGTTTTGTTTAACATTTAAATGATATATTGCACCATTGTGATTTCAGCTGCTTTAGACACCTCTGGAGTCACCTGAGCTAAATTTCTAGGAAATTATGTTCATTTTCTTGTTGTGTTCAATACTTGGCATGCAGCAGTTCCTGTATGTTCATTTGAATCAATATTATAAACTAGCTTGTAATAGGGAGCAGGACTAGTGGTACTGTGTTTTGTCCAGTTGAGTCTCCTCAACTGGGTCCTCAGTTGGGTCCAGTTGTGTTGGCTTTACACATCTGCTTTTAGCAACATAACCCCAAAGCAGAGTCCCATGATGCACTGCCAGGGCCTTCAGAATCCATTTGGCCCCTGTTAGCTGAGTTTCTGGTGCAACCCAGAGTCTCCATGGCTACCTGACAAAACTCTTAATGCTGCCAGAGCCTGCTTCTGGGTGTGAACTAAATAAATGACTGCTGTCACCGGAAGAAGATTTGCACCTCTGAGGCCTGTAGAGGGAGATGTTGAGCATCCCAAGAAAGCCCAGAACACTGCTAGTCTCCAGATTTGCTTTGGTAGTATCCAAACCTTCACACATAGGAAACAGCAATATGGGTCATCTTCACACCCCAGACTGCCTAATGTAACCCATCATTTTATGGAAACCACAAACTTATTACAAATTTTGGATTGGAACAGCAATGGGCTTTCCTTAAATATCCTTTTCTGTATCCTCTAACACAAACTCTCTAGTTACTTAACAGCCTTACATTGTTCTCAGAAGTTTTTCTCACATAATCCTTTCAGGAAATAGCTCCCATCTTTGTCCACTTTAGATACAATGAAGAAATTTTCTTTCACATATCCCTACTGAGCATCAGCTCAGTTCACTCTACCTAATACATTTCCTAAGGATAGCATGGCGTAGAATTAAGCCTTGGTTTCAAAGATCAAGACTCCAAGACTCAAATTCAGCCTCTACCCCTTACCAAATGTATGTCATTATACAAGTTACTGAAACTCTCTAAGTCTTGGTTTTCTCACCTACAAAGTAGGAATATTAATATAATGACCTCAAGACAGGTTGTTGGAGTTAAATGCTTTAAGAATTTAACATTTAGGGAGATGTTACTCAAGGGAAAATATTCCAGTTACAAGATTAATAAATTGGGGAGACCTAATATACAACGTGGTGGTTACAATTAATAATACTGCATTGTATACTCAAAGGGGTTAGTTCTCACCACAAAAAGGACATGGTAATTATAATATGATGGACATATCATAATATGACGGAGGTGTTGGCTGAACTTTGATGATAATGATTTTGCAGTATGTAAGTATATCAAATCAGCACATTGTACACCGTAAGTTGCATAAAGTTAAATGACAACTATAACTCAAAAAAGGATTTAGCACATAGTAAGTACTGAATGAATACTTTTGTATTTGTACTCACAAGGTATCTGGGATGTACAGGTCTATTGGTAAATTCTTTCTTACTCCAAACAAGCTTTGCATAATAACTTTGCTCTTTGTTCCTATTTCTGCCTTCAAAGTTACCTAGAATGCATATATTTCTCCTTCTACACAGCAGCATCTCAAATGTTTGAGGAAGCTGTCATATACCTCCTGTCATGTGTGAGGACAGCTATTATTTTTCCACTTTGACTGTTTCCTTCAACTGTTTTCCACATACCTTTAACTCCACTAACATGCCCAAGCTGTCTCTACATTTACCAATTCCATTTCCCCTTCCCAGTCATACCAGAACAACAACCTCCTTAGATACTAGGTCAGTGAGGTCATCGGACTGGATTCTGATGAATAGAAGGAGACCAAAAGGTTTAGTTTCTATCACAGCTAATTCATCTTTGCAGTTAGCCTTGTGCGGACATATAACAACTTGTCAGTGTCCCTCTCAAAAAGATAATACAATTTTTTTATCATTTGAATACAATTCTTCAAATGTGACAAGAAATATATTTTCTCTCTCTTCTTTGCCCTTTTTTTAAACAAAATACCCATTACCATCCATTGGAACTCCTCGACCTTGCCCTCACCCACCCCACCCTGTTCTCCTCTAGTAACCTTCAGTTTGTTGTTATCCTGCTGTCTACCAGACTACTCTTCTTCCTGCCATCTCGAGGATAAATCTTTCCAAACTGAGAAAGTGCCACCTTCTCTAGTCACTCTGCCCTTCCCAAGAAAGCTCTTCTCCTCTTTTGTTTAAGGACTCTTAAGGGTTTAACTTCTTGGAAATAAAAACCAGAAGGTCTTTTAGATGTTATACCTTAGACACAAGTCTCTTCAGTGACAAGCTTAGATTCCCTTTCTAACTTGAATAGAGAGGGGAGGAGAGTAGAAAAAGAGAAAGCAAAGAGAAAAAAAAGGAAACAAAAATTTATATCTCAAACCATGACCCTGAGACATTTGGTTACTTGCCCATCTTCTATGATTTGAATGTGGGCTTTAAACTCCAGGCTCACCTAGCAGGTCCTTCTGTATCCCATTGTTTCTATTTTTTTCCATAATTATTTTATATCATGTCAAATTTTGTTTTAAAGGTTGTCCATCTTCCTTTTTGAAGACTCTGACTATGAGAAAACTTCCAAAATATTTTGAAATCCGTTTTAGTAGGAGACCAAGCCATCCTCAATGACAATTTCATGAGCTCCAAAATGAAGTGTAATCACTCTTTTACTTAATCTTGGCTTAATAGTCAGTATTACTATTTCTTTATTACTGGCCAATTATTCCAGTATTATGGTTCCTATTTTAATCTCTGGGTCTTGAAGAATTGGGTGACCAATAAACTGAATTTTTTTTTAAAAGAACAGGTCAATTGTTTCTTTTAGGAGATTATGTATCTTGGCAAAAATCTAGTGGTATATTTTGTGCATGCCAGTGGGGCATTCACAAGCTCCAGTAGTTCATCAGTAAGTCATACATTTTGTGGGAACAGCCTCTATTAGTATTCTTATTCTGTTTAGTCATAGGCTGGGACCAGCCCACAGAAAGTGTGGGCCTCAGCATGAACCGTATTGGATCTTGTGGGGTAGCAGCTGGAACCACAGTCAATTATGCTCTCTGCAGCAAGAGAGCTCAATGACATGTTTTCAGGCCCCTCACAACAGTGTTATGAGTAAGGCTAGAAAACTATACAATTAATTTTAAGTAATAGAGGAAAAATACTTGTTTGACTGCAGTGTCATTGAGATTTCTAAAGAATCCTTAATGGGACCAGATTCTAATAAGGCTAAAAGTGAGCATACATAGGTGGTAAAGAGTATCTGGGAAAAATATATACTGGAGCAAATTTCAAATGAAACGGTAAATGCTGAAATCGCCCTTTTTAAAATAAAGACCAATTTAGGAATATCCACTCCCATCACTTCAACTTAAAACTACTTTATACTAGACCAATAACAAAATGTTAGAAAACATATCTTTAATAACATTTTTAAATTTTATCCCTTAAACTATTGCATATATTTTCAAATTTATTCTTAGATGACACATTTTTATATTTTTTTAAAAGCATGGGTTTAGAAGACCAAATGCAAATGAATACTATGTATTCATTTTTAATAAATTCATTTAAATTAATAAATTATTAACAAATTATTAATAAATAATTATATACATATTTCACATCTTTGTATTCCCCAGGGTTCTCCCACCATCTCCCCTCCCTAACTGCTCCCACCCATCCCCCCACCCCAGCTGTGTACTTTAGTTTGGTTGTTAGCTTGCTTTGGCTTTTCCTCCTGGTCTCTTGTTTCTTTTTCTTATATCCCATATATTAGTGAAACCATTTGGTTTCTGTCTTTTTCTTTCTGATTTGTTTCTGCTGTTTCCTTCTAGGTCCATCCATGTTATCTCAAATTCATCAAATTTTTCATTTTTAATTGATGAGTAATATTCCATTGTGTATATGTACCACATATTTTTCACCCATTCATCTTTTTGGGACATTTGGGTTGTTTCCATGCCCTTGCATTATAAGTAGTACTGCAATAAACATCAGAATACAGGTGTTCCATTGTATAGTATTCAGATGGGACATTTAAAGTTATAAACATGTTAATTCTCTCTAAATGACATTGAACTTCAATGGAACTGTGATACATTCCCAACAGAGGTTTTCATGAAACTTGACAAATTAAAATATATAAGGAAGAATAGTTAAAACACTGATGATGAAGAGGACCAGAAGGCACAATTATAAAGTCATTTTGATTAGGAGAGGACAGTTTTAGCTCAACAACAAAAATTAATTAGACAATTTTGGGGGGAAAAGACAACCAAGAAATAGATTCATACCTATGTGGATGCTTTACTAATTAGTAGAATGGAATATCATAACACTTAGACATGTTAGGAAAAAATAAAACTGAATCCCAATTGCATACTACATTCAAAAATCAATCTCATAGATTATGGTCTTAAATGTAAAAAGAAAACTTAAAAGTCCCTTAGAGATAAATATGTTTATGATCTAATATGAGAGTTTTATTTTGTGTTTTATGGGTACACAAAACACACAGACCCAAATGGGAAAGACATTTGAACTCTATCTTAGCCAACTTTATCAGATGGTACCATAAGATCAAGTAAAAGCAAGCCACAATATGGGAGAATGTATTTGTAATACATGTAAATTACAAAGTACTGAAATTTAGAAAATATGAAGAAATCTTAAAAATATATGAGCCATCAGCCCAGAAAGTCAGAAAAATGGATAAAAGACCTAGATAGACATTTCACAGATGAGAAAACAGTCAAAAAAACATAAGAAAATGACTCCACCCCTTTTGTAAACTGAAAGCTCCAAATTAAAATGCATCGAGATATTATTTTACTCCCATGCAACTAGCTAAATTAAGTAACATTGGTTTTGGTGATAATGTAGAGAAGTAGAATTCTGAATACTCCTATGGGGAAAGATATATATGTAATAACTATAAAATAATTGCCTGTTATCTAGAGAAGTTGAAATCTAACAGTAACAGATGAATTACCACATATTTCTAATTTCTCTGCCTGCCAAAATTTCCATTTTAACCTACATTTTCTAATTCAACCATTGACTTTAGTAATGGTATCTCTGTGGATGTAGCTCATTATGGTGCTGAGTGTTATTACATATATTCATGCAAATACTGAAAATTCAGGAAAATTCAGCAAAGCTCTTACAGGGAAATATGTTCTAAAATTGTATCACAAATGATCTCCTATATAAACATCTATTAAAAAATGTGTCTGTACCTACAAAAATACATTTTAGAGATCCTTTTAGTTGAGGCAGGAGAAAGGTGTGATTTGGGGCCACAGTTGACCTCACTTTCTCCCCTCTGTTATTCATAAATCTTGTTTTGTTTGTTTTGGTTTGAAATTTGGTCAAAAATTTTTCCCACCCTTGAATTCAATAGCCTGACCTAAAAATTATGTTTCTTGACTCATCAAGTAGTTCTAGTCTTATTATTTTGTGCTTCAACTCATGTGACTCTATACTTGTAAACAAATACATAATGAAGTGCATGCATCCATGGTAGAAATCAAACCTCTGATTCTGGAGAATAACATGAAATTTAGATTTTGCATATATTAAGGATTACTGTCAAAATCTTTGGCTGTGACTATTTAGAAATCCTTCTGAGAAGTAACAAATTTTATTGTCCTTGTTTGATTCATGGTCAGTTACAAAATTCAGATATTAAGTATTCTGCACTTCAGTAATGGTGCTTTTTTGTGTCATTTTTCCCTCCAATGATTAGTGTTTAAATTTTAAAACCTTTACATTTAAATTTAGAAATTAAAGTTTAAATTTTTAAAAATTGATTAATTCAAGTCATGGTAAATATGGAGTCATTATGGAATCCATGTGCATCAACAAACTTTTTTCCAGTGTCCATTGCAGATATTGAAGATGGATATAGACGAAATAGATATAGACTTTGTGCCCTTATGTCTTCCAGGATAGCCTTGCCTACTCTTCTCTCCTTGGTTTTACTTTGGTCTTCTTTAGAACAATTCCCTGGAACTGGATACCATCATAAGAAGAACTCTCCACATAGTCATATCTATTGGGGAATGCTGATTGTCAGAGAATGAACAACAAAAAAGTTGTCTATTGTTCATAAAGATGTACATTCCTCTCTTTTCTCCCCACCTTTCCATAAGATCCCCCCAGCTAGTTATATGCTTTCATTAACAGATCATACCAAAGTATTTTTAATAGCACAATCAAAATGGATTCATCATCTAGATGTGGGAGACTAGGTTTTCTCCTCTCTATGTTATGATACCAACATAAACACTTTATACCCGAGATTCCTCATCTATAAAATTGGGACAGAATGTCTGTCTACCTGAGCTTGTTGCCATGACTATCAACAGAGAAAACATGTCATTGAAGAGTTCCGTACAATTTTAGGTTATTTATTTTAATTCTGCTTTTCAAGCTAGATAAACAAATAATAACAACATTCTTTTGGACTAAGATCAAGAATGTCTTAGCCTAATACCCCAAAAGATGGTGCAGAATACTAGTTCCATGAGTTATCAATAGGCATTGTGTTAAAAATAAATAAAATGAAATAAACATTAAAATTAATTGGGAAAGTTTTGTTTAATGAAGTTAATCAGCTCTTTATTAATGGACTCCTCAAGATCTTTAAAATACTAATATATATCAAGACATGAGGACTATTTCATCTGTAATGTTTCCCCAAATTTTCGGCTCTCCTTTTTTGCCTGTGGAACCACAGGCTCTCGTTGCCCTGGGTACCACAGACTCAAGCAATCCCCAGCCTCAGCTTCCCAGGTAGCTGGGATTACAGGCACGCACCACCACGCCCAGCTATTTTTTTTGGAACTAGGTCTCACTACGGGCCCCAGGTGGGACTCGAACCGCGATCCCTAGCCCCGACCACTTCATAGGCTGAAGCTTACAAGCACGAGCCACCGTGCCCGGCCTTTATTTTTATCTTCTCTTCTAAATTTTATATTACTATTTTTTATTAACCTAATTCTTAACATACTCCCCTATATGTTAGAGAGAAGTTCTCAAAATCTAAGACCTCAATTCCATTATTTTCAATTTACATGGTAACTTTGGTGCCTTCTTCAACATGCATTGATCTACAAGCTAATATTGAAGCAGAGAGCATGGTAAGTGTTTTCACATAGCACATTGTAGGCATTAGCATAGCCTAGGTGGCACTCACTTCCTTATTTGGGGCATGAAAAAGCTACAACACATTCTCAAATCATAAATTTGCCATCCTTTGTGTGTTCATATCTACCTAAAGCATACATCTTCTTCCCCTTCTTGCAAATATTTTCATGTTTCTATGAGTCAGATCATAAGTTATTGGGCCAAACCCAACTCTCTTGCCCCTGTTTTTCCTTTGGTGATCATATTTACTTAATACTTATAACCCTTCCCAAACACCCAGAGGCCTCCTATGTTGTAGGACATCTCTGACTGTGTTAGTGATTCTTCTAAACATCACTATACCTCCCTGAGCATGACCCCCCACACTCCCACAAACCTCCATGGCTCATTTTCTCCACTCCTGCTATAGCAGTAAGAAATGAACTCCACCTAATTTATAAATGACTACATTCTGCAAAGAACAAACTGGAATAAAAAAAATAACCTTGGGTTTGATTTTGAGTGTGAAAACCACTGTACTCGGTTGTTTGTTAAAAAGTTATGAAGATATGTTAATCATTGCAATTTCTGGACCACCCTTCTCAAAAAAAATATGAAGAAAGGAAAAACAAGTGGGAAGGAAACCTCCTACAGTATCACTTCATCACCTTTTACTACCTTGCTTTCATATAAAAGTTCATAGACATATAGAATTAGAACCTCTGAATTAGAAGGAATTTTATGGTCAAGATGGCTTAAACACCTAAGCCATAATGAAACTGGTATGTGCAATGGTTAAGTGAGTGGGCTTTGAAGCTAAATAAAACAAGTTGTTTTTGCCACTTCCTAGTCACATGCCCTTAGATAAATTACTTAACCTACAACTGAAAATGGAGATTTTCCTACAACTGAAAAATGGAGAAAATAATGTGTTGATTTACTATGGATATTAGGTTATGTATTTAAGATACTAAACATAGTGCATAGCACCAGATCGTAGCAATTATCTTGTTTATTTATTGACTACTTCAAGTTCTACATTCTTGACACTTGATTGCTCAGCTGTCCTAATTACCCTTCAATAATGACAAACTCATTGCAGTCCTGTCCTCCCACTCTAATTATGGAAAGTCCTCCAGGAGATATAAAGTGTGTTTTCACTCTTGGGATTTCCAAGTAAGAAGAGATTGGGGTAGATGGCAGGAAGGGTTATGATGATAACAAAGGAGTTATCTATGAATTGATTCAATACTCATCTATCAACAACCAAAAATAGCTCTTTTGACATTTGTGAAAATAGCCGAAGTGAAAAACACCATTATGGCATAAGATCACTTTCCTCAAATGCAGTTTTTGCTCTGTCTTTTTCAGAAGTACTTCCCTACAGGCCCAAGAATTGCCATGAAACATGATATACAAATCTGTATATTTGTTCGGGGAGGGGGCCATGATTCCCAGAAGAGTGCATGATCCATCAAAAAACTTAACACTTGATCTTTGAGATGGCTCAGCTATGTAATATGAACAAATCCATGATATATCTTACAGGAGAAGAAAAGATGATCATCCATGAGGCTTTGTAGCCAGAAATGAGCCACTGTAGAATTCCGAAACTTCTATTTGCTTATGAAGAATTAAACATTTCTTAGACCTTTATAGAAACAGATAGGTGACAGCTCACCTGACAATGATATCTCCAGAAACTAAGCCTGTACGTAGTTTCTTTCTCCTCTCTACCAAAGGATCCCTTTCTATTGGTGCTTAATGCATGATGAGCAAGTCAGAACAATCCCCTGAGATTTTTAAGGCTGAAATCTTGTGGTAGAAGGAAAATGTAATACTAGAACTTATATCCAGAAAGGAGCTGAAGTAAGAGAAATTCCTTAGGAACATTAGAACCCTGTGTTTATTGTCTGCTGCCAGCTCCAGTCACATAAGCTGCTAAAACCTTTTTTCCTATTTAAAATACCACAAGTCTTGTCTTTATCACTTCCAACCAATGATTCCCTGCCCTCTTTATTTTTAGCATCAATTCTAATATTTATTGTCTGGTCACTTTTCAATAAGGAACCAAGCTGTCCTCACAAGAAGAGGTTATCTGCCCTGGGATGCTCTCAGCATAACTCATTCTTTAGTTATTTGCCCCCACAGACAAACCTCATAGGGAAAAAAATATTTTTCATATTCATGTCTAAGAATAATTATAAGTCACCACAAATCAAGGGTCTTGATTGCTCTCAATAAGTTGGAAGAAAGCAAAATGTGTAAGAATGTAGGTCTGGAAATAAATTCCCTGGGTTTGAATCCTTGATCCACACTCTGACAAAAAAAAAATTAAATTCTCTAATCCTCAGTTTCACTGCCTTTAAAATGATTGAAATAATAATAACTCCAATCACATAGAAACATTATAAAGATTGGAGACAATCATCTATACAAAGTACATGTCACAGTGTTTTATACTGATTAACACTCTCTAAATTTGACAATGATTATTATTGTTGAAACTTTATATATTGACCTCTTGAATGCCTACATATGAAAACAAAATTGTGTTCATAACATTTGACATTAATTTTGAGGTAATACAGACATCAGGGGTGCTGAGTGCAAGTGAAGAGAGAGCCAGCAATGATTTTGATGTCTTTTGACATCACCCCTTCTAGCTTATGAAGATCAAGTGATATTACATAGCAAATTAGCTATGTAATAGCTCACCAAGTCAAATCTCCTAATTCCAAGTTCTATACCCTTTCCACTTTGCGATGTTTTGTTTCATACCTTGCTGCTGATTTGGGATATTTTGACATTCCTTGCCAGTGCTCTGATTGTGAAGAAGAGTCTTTATCTCTGGCCCTTGACTATGGCTTGGTCTCAGTGATTCATTATCAACTCCTAGGCAAAGGACTTTAGCCTAGATGGTTCAAAGGAATCTTGCCTTGGATCCCTGTTGCCCTATATCAGGAACCTCAGGCCATAGTTTATGCAGAGGCTTATAGTCTCCAGCTACAGCCTCCCCTGAAATTCTCAATAAACGCAAACATTAGATGTTCTTTAACTATATGTCAAGGCTTTCAAAATGGCTTCAGAAACCCAAGTAAAAATCACTGCACTGGGGTCAGTCAATCCTCAACTATAAGAAGAATAAATAGAAGGCAATGCCGGGACTGGGACAATGGAGGGGGCAGAGACAAGGTTGGAGGAAGAAAGATGAGGTCAAAAAGAAGAGGGCAGGGAGAAAGAAAGGAAAAAGGAGGAGGGGGTAAAGGAGGGGAAGTTGATGTTTTGAGCCACAAAGTTTAGGCTGTTTATCACATATCAAAAGTAGTAGAGGTATAGAATGAGGAGGGATCACTCACACCTTTGAGTACTATTGCAACTGTAGGCATAAACCCTCGTATAGCTCACTGACCCCATGTAAGAAAGAGCCGACAGCCCAGTTCACTTATAGAAGGAATACAGTCTAGTTAGCTTTGATGCCTTGTCTTTGCAGCTCTGATATCAAGTCATCCCATACATGTCACACTTAGAGAAATAGATCGCTTTGGAAAAATAGAAGAACTGATTTGCTCATTTCTTTCCACTCAATACATATTACAACAAAGTTTGTTGGAGTATATGGCAAAAATGGCCTTTCTCCACATCTAAAATAATGGTATTCAGTGCATTCTGTACCTATGCATATGTGTGAGAAGACCAGCAACCCCTTCAGGCCAAGAATGACTGCTCCACCTATTCGTGGAACCCGCCCAAGTCCTCCACTATCTTCATCTTACCCAGTATGACCACCCCCAAAAATATAGATGGATGGATAGATAGATAGATAGATAGATAGGTAGATAGATAGATAGATAGATAGATAGATAGATAGATAGATAGATAGATAGATAGATAGATAGATAGATAGATAGATAGATAGATAGATAGATAGATAGATAGATAGATAGATAGATAGATAGATAGATAGATAGATAGATATAGATATAAACAATATACCTGAAAGTTGATGTTGATTCTCTACTGTCATAGATTATGTTCCCTAGTATAATAAACTCTGAAATACATTAGTGTTTTCACAGGATTTAGTGGAAATGAGCTAAATGCATCATCTTTCATACTAGAGGATCCATAAATTCTGTTACATTTAATAAATCAAGAAATAGGAATATAAACATTTAAACTTGCGAAGGTAGAAACTCAAAAAGTGAAGATTAAAACTATCAAGGAGAGGACAAAGAAGAGGAAGACATTTACTTTTCATTTTGCAGTTTTCCTTAAGAGTATTAGCATAAATTATAATAATTTAAAATGCAAATTTTAAAATGACATTATTAGACTCTAATACCATTGGTACAGAGTTTGTCTTAGCATGATGTGAGTTCACACTCCTGGTCTCATCTCCTACACACTCTCACATTTAACCTGCTCTTCAGCTACTCTGAATTCACATGCTTGACTTCTCAAACTCACCATGCTTGTGCTTTTCGCATGAGTTGTTCTCTATGAAATGTACTTCTCCCCTCATCAGTAGACTAAATCTCTTCATCCTTGAAGATTGAGCTAGTATCACCTACTCCATGAAAATTAGAAAGGGTCAACTCCTTGCTTGGGTTATATAATGTCCTGCTATTGAGCCCTAGTAGCTACCTAAGCTTAGCTTTATAACAGACAAAAAAATCAGGGTGGGGTGAGGAGGAAAGTATTGTATCTGCCATTGTTTGGGACATATGTGACTCCTATGCCATATTCAGCACCTTGCATGGAATGAGCACTTACTAAATGCAGATAAAAAATGAAATAATAGTTTATGTTTACTAATCTTTAAATAAAAGAGTTTCAAGGAATTTCCATAATGAAGTCATGCACTAAAAAGTTAACAATAAAACTCAGAAAAAGTAAAGAATATGAATAGTTACAGAAAAGGGGATACAATTGACTCTTAATCTTATGAAAAGATAATGAATCTGATTCAGAAAAAAATGAAATGCAAATGAACTTGACGATAAGATTCCATTTTTAATCATCAAGTTGACAAAGATCTAAAGTGTTGATAATACTGTGTTATTGAGAATATGTAGGGTTATTAAGAATAAGACTTGTTCGTGACTAAGGTCATGTATGTCAGTGTGATGTCTATTCTAGACAAATTGACTATACAAAAAAATACAAATAACTTGTCGATGCAATTCCACTTCTCCCAAGTTTGAAAAGATGTGAATAGAATACAGTCCAGAATCAGGTCTGGATCTATTTCATGTCATCTTTGTCTGTGCACTTAAATTGTATTCCACTTAATTGGCATTCATGGTGTACTACCTTTATGACCAGGGAAAACCTAACCAGATAGTACATTTTGATACATTTCTGAGATTAAAACTATGCCTTGAGCCACTTTTCTGTCCTCAGTATCTATCACTGTAGTAAAGATCCTATTTGTGTCCTTTTTCACAGGACCCAAGCCTTCCTGTGGGAAATCCCAAAGTCACTCTGGAAGCTAATGCCCCATCCCAAGGAAGGTGTTGCTGTTACCAGAAGAGCCACTGACAGAAGGTAAGAGAGGCTAAAAGGATGATGGTCTAGGCCTAATACACATATTTTCACTCTCTGATGAAATTTCATTATAAGAATAATGGGGAAGCATTCTGTCACTTAAAATAAAATGTTAAGTGACTGGTATTAACAAGTAATTAATATATTTTAATTGCTAATTTTAAGTGTAAATAAATTTCGTAATTTCTTAATTTAGTATTTATTGTTTTGTTCTTACAAAAATCTGTCTCTGGATTCATCCCCTGAATTTCTGAATGTCATTAAGGAACACAGGATTGGAAAGAAACCACTCAGCTACAAGAATCTTGGAAAACTTTACTAGGAAGTGGTGTCTGATTGTACAAGGAAGTAAGTCCATGTTCCTGTTTTCACATACAAATTTTAAGTCAACATATTACTATAAATTCTCTGAGAGATCCTTCTCATCAGTTCATAGAAGAAAAAGAAAAAAGTCTTAAGGATCTCTAGTGGGATCTTGTACATTCTGCTATTACTTGATCCAAAAATATCCTCCAAAAGGGAATGTGTTCAAACAAGTTGCCCAAATCTCATGTGTCAGCATACCTGGATCCTTTTCTGAGCAAGGTAATGACATTTAATATCAGAGTTACCAGAGACCAATGATTGAGCATGTGAATAAGACAAGATACTATGGAGTTAGGTTTCTTTGTATTCCAAGTAATATAATCTACAAGGATTTGTACACATCAGTGTGAAGGAGATGCCAGTTTGAATATTTTAAGCTTCACAGAATGGAAAATTCAAGCCGAAGTAGATTAAATAATAAAATCATTCATTGTCTCACATGACAAAAATTTGAAAGAAAACCTATTTCAGTGTTGGTTCAATCTACTGCTCAACAATGTCATCCAGACCTAGGTTTCTGTTCTGTCTTCCTCAGCGTATCCTTCTCAGGCTAGTTCCCTTCTGGATCCATACAGAGCTGGTTATTCCAGATGCTGCTTGCAGACACAACTCTCTGTAGCAGAAAAGAGATTCCCACAGGTTTCTTTTTAAGAGTGAGAAGAAACTTTCCCAAAGGTCTCACAGGACACCTCCATACCATTGGCCAGAACTTCCTAATGTGTCCTTGCCTAATACAACCACGGATAAGAAGGCTAAGACTCTACTTGGTTGTCACCACTCTGACTTAACCAGTCATTACCCATTCCCTGGGTTACCTTGAAAGCATGTGAAGAGTGAAAACCTGGACCTAATTAGAATGATGTATGTTACCAATAAAAGAAAAATAGTTTCTGCTTCTGAATGTCTGAACAATGTCTTTAAAATGCATACTAATGGAATGCATTTCAACAATTTAAAAAAATATTAAATATTTATGAGTAGAGTTCGGTTTTCCAAGCATTTTTCACAATACCTAGTTCAATCTGTCAAATACCAGAACATTTGCTGATATTTATCAAATGAAAGCAACCTCATTTATCTATTTATTTATCCATTTAAGATATTCTGACTACCTATCATACTCAAGATGTAATTCATTATGGAAGATTCAGTGATATGAAATTCACATTGGCAAAGAAGTTTATTATTTGAAAAATGTGAACTTTTCAAATAAAGCATCCATCAATATGATAAAATCTTTAAGTTAGTTTTAAGAGGTTGAGAAACAATATTATCTGAATGTTGTGCATATTTAAAGTTTCCTGAACTCTGGCAGAAAAAAAATGCAAATAAATGTAAGTTTCTCATGCTATAATATAAAGGTGACTTTCAAACTAAATCCACTAAAAGAACCACAAATCCCACAACATTTTCAAGATTTCTAGCTTAAATTTACAAATAAAAGTCATTATTTTTCTGAAGAGTAATAGAAACTATTTTGGTGATTTATTGAATTTAATACTTATAGAAAAGTATAGATTTATTAAAATAATCCTGACTGGAAAATATCAAACATTAAATACTTATATCTGTAAAACTTCATGGTAAGATGATAAGAAAAAGTCTATAAAACAACAACATTTATATTAGGTTACTTAGAAAACTTAGAATGAGGAACTTGGGAACTATTCTTGGATCAGATTAGAGATTTCTTAATCTTATCCCTTCATATACTCATTACTAGGAAGGGAGAGTGACCCTGCCCTTCAATGGAAAGTCCCCAAGACACCCCAAGAACTAATCTAGTGTTCTCTGGTCACAAAGTCGTATTTGCCTTCCTCTGCGATCCAAACCAGAAAGTTTCTTCTCACATTACTCCTAAAAAACAACCCCACTAGATGCCAAGAAAAACCAACCAATGATGGAAGCAACCCAAGTGCCCCAAAACAGATGAATGGTTGAAAAACATGTGGTATTTATACACGATGGAATACTACTCATCAATTAAGAATGACAAACTCG
>PVHY01008158.1:35335-63340 GCA_004024945.1 Uropsilus gracilis
AAAAAAGGAACCAATGAATTTAAGTATGCAGAAATGGAGCGAAGCAAAGACTGAAGGATGCCCCCAGGAGAGACATGCATGTCCATAGTATGAGGAACTTCATTGCTTCAGTTTTATTTTATTCTACCTGTTCTTCAACCTAGACAATTCCTGTATTGAGAATGAGGCCTTAATTTATTTCACAGAGAACATGCCATCAAGTAATAGAAAGCTAAGCATTCTGTCAAGACCTCAATAGCCCATACTTGTGGGCATTAGAGAAAAGCACTCTCTCCAGACAGACAAAGCTCTCACAGATGTGTAATTCAAGGAGAACCTGGATTTCAAACCCAATTCTTTCCTGTTTAGGGACCCTTGTGCTGGGCACATAGTGTACACATCGGTGTACACAGAGACCTCACATGCTGGAAGAGAAAAATCTGGAAGTTCCTGAGGTTGTTCACCTAGACTCAGTGCCATGACAAAGTTGGGATAAAGCCATTCTGCCAGAATATTTTTTCATTACTGACATTCTAGACCATTTGCACAATAATCTTAATTGTTTGACCTTTTAGAGGCAATTTCCTGAACTTGGCTTGACAGATCAGACTAAATGCTCTATCTAGCCCTGTTTTTAAATTGTCCAGATGATCTGCCCACATACACTGGGCTGCTTCCAGGGACCACTTGTGCTTTGGGTGTAACCAGCAGCTGTGGACAAGCATGAGGAATGGAGGTGAAGGAATGGTAAGAGTCCACTCAGTGCCTTTCTTGTCCAAGTAAGGCTAATTTCACCAGTTGCCTGTGAACTGCTGAATCTAAGTTCAGATTCTACAGGCAACTCTTGGTCACCCATAAAAATGACAGGTGAGTGAAGACTAAAAGAATATGGTGGCTATAAAGTAGGAAGCCAGTTCTGAGACAGCTGTTTCTGCTCTCTGCGCCACCTAGCCTCACTTGCGTTTGAGGGTGTTTTGGGTGGAAGAAGTATTAAGAAAGTTGATCCTGTTCCTTACATGAGACACAAGTCATGTCTGTCCTCCTGCTTGCTGTATCTCAAAATTATTCTGTTTCCTTGAAAATTAAGAATTTGATGCTTAGAAAAGAGGATAATGAACAAAGAAGACTTGAGTGAGGAGTAATCATAATTCCCAATATCTTTAAACTTCTAACAATAATGTACAGTACACCCCATCATCCTGAAAGTTTCTTCTCCTCTTATAATTTCCTGTTTCTTCTTCCTAAAATGACTTTCTCTCAGATGAAGTTTTTTTATTGCTTCTTCACTGATCCATGTCCATGTCTAAACAGATACTTAACATTCACCATTTACAAGAAGACTTTACACACATCCAGTTTCTTCCCAGCCCTAAAAATGTAGATGGTGGTTAAAACTCAAAGTCAAGCCTCTATCTCATTTATGGCTTGGGTATGAGTCAGGAATCAGCAAACTGCTACCTACAGGCCAAAACTAGTCTACCGCCTGCCTCTGAACAGTCTGTGGAGCTGAGATTGTGTCTTGCATGTACAACATGGGAGAACATAATGCTAATATTGTGTGACATGTAAAAAAATATATGAAATTCAAATATTCATTTCCAAAATCAAAGGTTTATTGCGATAAACCTTTGCAAGACATGCTCACTTGCTTAAATACTGCTTCTTTGCGGAGCTGTGGGACTGGCTGAGTTGAATAAGCTACAAGAGAATGCACAGAATGACTATAAGAGAATGCACAATTGCAAAGTCTAAAATATTTGCTCTCTGGCCTTTTCCAGAAAGAAATTGTATCTGTCCCTGAACTAAGAAACTGATGTGTTAGAGATGTTAAACAACTCAAAAAAATAAATTACAGGCAAATTAGTAACACAAAGATAACCAAATAACCACAAAGACTGGTAAGTAGGGTATAGTGAGGAAAAAAAAGGATACAAAAGTATGCATTCTGCACTTGGGAAGTGTGGAGATAATAATATCTGCATGGCTCACTGACAGCTCCATGGCTGGGGAGGGGCCCATTAAATAGTTAAGCAGTAAAGCAGGAGTAAAGCAGGATGACAAAATCTAAGACAAGAGTAAGAGAAGACCCAAACAACGATAGGTTGGTCCACCCTTGTGATATGTCTCAGGTTCCCCCAAATTAGCAAATAGCCATAATTTGAAAACTTACACATCAAATGCCAAGTGTGTGTACAGAAAACACAAAAAATTGCTACCTCTGGTAAACCCCCATGTTGCCCTTACTAACCCTATTTCGCACCCTCGTCTTCAGTCACCAGATACATGTATTGAGTCCAGAAACTAAACTCAGAATTGGAGAATTGCAAGGAAGGAAACTGAACATAAAACTCATGAAATAAACAGCACCACTTGTCACTGTTGATCTGGATCTTCTTTCCAAAACTGGACCTCTCTTTCTTTCTCTCTCTCTCCCCCTCTCCTCCCTCTCTCCCCCTCTCCTCCCTCTCTCCCCCTCTCCTCCCTCCCTCCTTCTCTCTCTGTCTCACTCTGCTTGCAGGTGACACCCACACATATCCTCAGTGGTGGCAGAGATGCTCACTCAGATAACAACTGGAGCTCATGCTGCACATTTTCATCTTTGTGTGTCATCATCACCTTGTAAAACCACAACTATAGGAAAACAAAGCTGTTTGCTGTTCTTCTGTCTCAACTGACATTTCCACCCAGATCTCACAATGTGTTCTCTGGAGCCAGAGAAGCATTTAAATCTGTCAACTAGATAGCTAACTCAAGCAGATGAAGAATAAATAGAATGCAATCTACTCTAAGAAAAACTCACCTCTCTCTGTTTGTCCTTTCGAATTCCCCCACACTCCAAAATCTTTGCCCTAGCACTCAGGAATAGGATCAAGAAATGGGCTTGGAAACACACATTCCAGATGTTATAACAGCCTCACTAATGAAATTCACTTGGAAATGACAAGATACTTTTGGATTACCCGTATTTCATCCCAAGCACTTTTCAAGTGTAGAATCTAGGATCCACATCCTAAGCAGAGTACAAGAGAAGGTGCTACATTCTCCTCTACACAGTGGCCTGTATATCTTCAACAGGAAAGAACATACTAGTTTGGGACATCAAGTCAGAGAGACTTTAAAGACCCACCCACTCAGATTCCTTTTGGAACAACCACACTTCTGAGCACACTGTTGAAAAGTCAAGAAATACGCAGTGCCTCCATCTAAAGAACACAGATGTCAGGAAAAGCAGTTACCAAATAAGATCATAGGGTTCCCAGACCTTCTCATTTGCTGCTGACTAGTGTGGCTATTGGACCCCAATTATGAGAGATCCAGAAGTTTCTGTGATTTTTCTCACTCATCTGTTATCTGTGATGCAGACAAGCTCGGGGTGGGGGAGTGTGAAAGAATATAGCTTTGAAAGGAATCAGACTTTTCTGCTCTATCAAAGTGGAGAAAAAAAGAGAATTCAAGACTGTGGGCAGTTACCCTGTTCACATAGTTATATAACTAGAATGTGGTGGATGGTCTCTTAGATGAAGTTTGAATCTTTGCTTTGAATTTGAGATTGAGGGTGCTACAACCTTTCACAGAACTGTGAAACCCAATTAAGAAGGGGAAATTTAATAGCTGATTTTTACCAGTCTTGTCTTTTTCCAGTTGATCTGATTTGTCCTGTTGAACTCAGGAAATGAGTTGAGTTCAGTCTTTCTTGGAGTTGGAGGAGACATGTAGGCTCACATTTTTCAAGTGTTAGTTACCTGTATTAAGTTTAATGAGCTTCATTTAACAACAGAAGACTTTGGAGATGAACTCATTGCACACCTATTTGGCTTCAGGCCACTGTCAGAGTACAATTTTCACTGAGATAAATAGGATTTATTACATGAATTGTCAGACCAGCTCATGTCCTTTTTCAAGGACCTTCTTCTACCCACTGATGGTGGCAGTGCTCTTGTGTATGCGTGTGTACATGTGTGTGTTGATGAATAAGTCTCATTTGAATTTTCAACTTGTTCTAAGTGACACAATTTTGGTTTTGTGGTTTTTTTATTTCTGTATTATTACAAGTCACTAGAGTGTTCAGTTATGGCATGAGCATGACAGGTGAAGAAGCTGAAAGTTCTGTCCCAGCAGACCCATCTCTGAGTTCATTTGAATCAGTCAGTCAAGGCAGTTATAGAAAAGTTGCTAGGGGCAATATTACTTCATTTATAAGGAAGCAGTTTAGTAGGAAGATGGGATTTTATCTACAAAGGCAACATTTTCAGTAGTCTTAGGCTTCAAAGCATAGGTATTAAATAGAGTTAATACTACTTTAAGAGGGAATTTGGGGACATCAACAGAAAATCAACTTACTTTTGACTGTTGCTTATTTACCATGATTTTAAATATGATTTTTGCACAAAATGCAAATGAATATCCATCATGTTTTCTTTTACTAGATTGGATTTTGTGTGTGTTTTACCTCCAGATTTACTTTTAAAAATGCACTTTTGGAATTGTTAATAAGAAAGGTGAAAATGAACTGGTTCTCTCCTCTCATGTAATTAATTCAGTTAGATTGGTAATTCACAAGAATGTCAAATTCAGTCAGCCACTCAATACATATTTGACTGGCTAATGAAACACTGTTCTGGGCATTAGACTAATGGCAATATGCAAAGTAAAGTTCCTTTCCTCATGCGTTCTACTTTGGGGGTAAACAAAAAAGAGATGCCAAAATGTTACAAGGGGGGGAATAAGCAAAGAAAGCAGGTGGGGTTCAGCTAGGGTAGAAGATGGTATGTGAGCAGAGAGACCTGAAGAAAATGAGGACATACACTAGACAGATACCTGGGGAAGAACATTCCAACAACATCAAGTCACAAATTTTAAAACAGGTACTTGGTAAATCAGCAATTTTATCATTAAATACAGAGAACATAATGTACATTTGGTCTTCATGAATTGGTATACTCAACCTAAAATAAGAGAGCTCACAATCAAAAATCATAGAAATACTATTATTTTAAGACTCTTATAACAATAGCAGCAAATTACATTGTTTTCTTCATAATTACCATGTCTGAAACCATAAAAGCATTGCTCCAACCCACTGTTTTCAAACCATTTATTGGCTCATAGTAATAGTGAAAATTGACTTCCCTGTTAACATTTCTACTTTGGTTCTGTTCAGAGTGAGTAAGAAAAATCTAAAGTGTGATTCATCTTTAGTATATCTATTTTTTCCGGCAGAAAACAAAATCATATATTACCAAAGATCAAATCTTTCCATCTTTATGTTTTATTTATTTTTTCCATTTCCTTCTATAAAAATTCTCCAGCTCTAGCATTTTCAAATAATATAACATGGATTTAAGAACACCATGTTCCAAGAGACCAGCAGTGTGGCACATGTGTCAGTATAAATTCAACAGTTTTTCACCACCCATGTACTACTGAGTTTGACCTTTTTTGGATTAATTAAATTCAGGGAATGGAAGTCCATTGAAAAAAATCAACCAAAGTGCAATGATTTGTATCTTAAATCATTATTCCTATCCCTCCACACATTAAAAAAAAAAAGTCCTCTATATACAAACATATAAAGGTAGGACAGAACGCTATGCATTTCATTGCAAACTAAAATATTCCAAGAAACATGAAAATGGTGGAAGCTAAGAGGTTCTATAATTCTACAGCACCTCATCCCTGGGTCGTGGGTTTAAATTTGTGTTGCAATAATCTCTCCCTTCTCAGGTCTTTGCCAATTTAATTTATGCATAATTTATCTACCTGGCAATAACAACAGCTATCATATGTCAGGCATGGTACTGAGTGCCAGGGACAAGCAAACTAGGGCAATACCCTTATGGAGAGTATAGTACAGACACAGACATCTGTGATTATTGTTTCCATCTTATACTTGAAGAACCACAGTCTTAGAAAAGCAATGACTTGCCTGGAGTCAATTAGTATGGGATATGAGCCAGTTCTCTCTACCTCTAAAACTTCGGCTCCTCTATCATTTGAATAAATGAAGCAATGTACAGATCTTTTTTTTTTTTTTCTAGATTTTTTTCTTCAGGTCTCCAGGCATATTCCAGTTCACTTTAACTGGAAGCAGAAAATATTCCATAGTCATTCCAGGATTAGTCCTTGTAGGGTATCTTGAGAACTGTGATACTGTCTCAAAAGACATGCTCCAAAGTACATTTCCATGTTGATAGACTTGCAGGTAGAGAGACAGGTCAACCCATAGAGTTGTGGAGCTCTAAACCTTGACATACACAAAGTCCCTTGTGAGGGCGCCTCTGCCTGCCACCTTGGATAACTTCCACATCATATCAGCCAGCTCCTTGGCACATGGCAAGAATCACATTATTCCCTTTTACTTCTCCCTCCTTCAGAAGTTTCTTAGAACTCTCCCCCATATCCTACAAAATGCTAACGTTCCTTTTTCATAGATTCATAATTTCTCCAATGGACTGTGGATGCACTTTCAACATCCCACTCAGATCTTCATGCAGACAAGAGATCAACTGTACAAACCTGTACAAAATATATGGAGCAGAAAAGCCCCCTGTCTGATTTGACTGGGGTATTATTGCTAAACAAATAACGTTTCATATAATTTAAATAATTTTGACATGTAGTCACCTTATTTCTTCCTACACGTTCTTCCTGAGTATAGGAGGATGACTTTATTCTTTTGAAATCATATTGTGAAGACTACATGAACTCCATCAGGGAGTAAAGAAAACAAGTCAGTTTGCTTCACATTACTTTAAGGCATTCTATTGGTCAAAATGAATAAATGCAACCAGAATTCACCAAAGGCAATGTTTATATCCTTCTAACCTAAAAGGTAAACATGAATAGGAACTAAGTGGCTCATTTCATGAGTGCAAGACAAGTGTTTTAATAATTTTTTTTAATTTGTCTTCCTACCCCTCCCCCATGCTAACCTAGTCTCACTTTAAACCCCCATTTAACCAAAGGGGATGATTCCCTAACTTCTCCATCTAAAAGATCTTTCAATATTGCACTTTGCTTGACCTCAATATGCAGCTGAGTAACAAAGGAGTGAAGTTGGAAGCAAATTTCAGGCTAGTAGAGAAGCCACTCACTTTCTTTTCTACTCTAACTTCTTAATTAAGTCAATAAATACATGGTAATCCTGAATTTGGGCCATGCACTACAGGTATATCCAGTCACAATGATACTCTTTTTAACTTCATTTCAGAATCTTAAAATGATGTTTTTTGGCCTAATCATTTAGGAAAAAATGGCATCATTGGCCTAACAGGGTCCCAAAGTAGCTGGCTGAAGACGAGTCAGTGCTTTCCTATCCAGAGCAGTGTTGTTGAGCAGGAAGCATGTGCCAGCCGGCTGACATCTGGATAGGGGTCCGTGTCAGTAGCGGTAAGCTGCAAAGTCGCGCGTTGGGGCATAAGGCTGGTAGTGCTTGCGAGTGGGCCCCGGCCTCCGAGGAGTCATATTCATATAGTCACTCTGAAGCATCCTGCTCTTCTTACTCTCCATCTGCAGAAAAGAGAAATGTCAGTGAAAAGGCAACTAGGGACTAACAAGGAGATATGTCATAGGAGGCGTTCTAAGACTTTGGAGGAAACTACTTAAAACATAGACTATCAAATAAAGCTGAGACGTCAGAATTCATTGAGCACTTAGGCTTGAAATCATCAAGCCTAAGTACTTTTTTTTTAAGATTATAAAATTTATTCTGATTGACAATTTAGGCCATAGACATGTACATAAAAATTCCATAAAAGGGATCAGTATGTGGGGGGGGGGGGTAAGAGATGGGAGGGTGTGGTCAGGGAGGGAAGGTGGTGGGTGATCCCCAGGAAATAAAAAGATGTGAAACACATATGTAAGCAAATAAATAGATTAAGAAAAAAAAGGAATCAGTACAATTTCTATGCTGGGGAGAAGCAGCTCTCCTGCCTGCCTGGCACTATGCAGATGGCTCTCTTTTTCTTTCTCCATTCCCATACACCATAATGCAATAATGTATTATAAATATAAATATACATATTTATGCAAATTTTTTTAATTTAAATTAATTTTTTTAAAAAAGGGAAAGAAAGGAGAGGGTTATTAGCGAAACGTAAGTACTTTGAACTCTTCAAAATTCAATTGAAAAGTCTGAATTAAAGAACGTGTTTTAGACAAACACACTCATTATCCCAATGCAGTTATTTTACCTTAATTCCAAAAGCATATAATTAGCATATCTACTTTTGATTTGTAAATACTCTTGAAGGTCCTACCTTCCTTGAAAAGATTAAGCATCCCTATCTTCTTACATTACTTATTGTTTAATAGGACATTTTTCCATAATCAATCAGAGGATTTTTAGCCTGTCAAAGTCTGTAATAAATTCCTAGCAGTGGAGTTGAAATTATTAAAGTTAAAGTATTAGAAAAAAGTTACATTCTTCTTGTCTTGTGTGTATGCATATTTCTGAAAAGGCGATGGAGTCTTCCATCTCTATTCCTCAGGTTTAGGTCCTCCATATAAATTTTTACCAAGGTTGAGGGAATTAGGGTCAATATTAAACCAAAAGCAATAGTTGTTTTCACCAGGAAATTTAGCAAAGTTTTGATGAGGGATTAAGAGCATGTTTTCTGGCTCAATGTGATAAAATTTATGTGCTTGATAAAAAATCCATACAAATGCTAAAACCAGCCATCTTGATTTTAGGATTCATAATTCTCCATTATGAAACCTATTTTCTGACATGTAAGCCTGATGCACAAGTAGCTGTGTTGGACATGAATAATATCAACACCTGTATCAATTAGTAAGCAAGTTACTTCATTCCTGCATCATTTCCATGTATTCCTATCTAAAACCTTCACTCCTCTTCCCCAAAGTAAGTGTGAAGGAATGGTTGGATAAACACATACCACCATCTTACAACTAACATGGTTTCAGTCCTCATCCTTTTGAAACTGAGCAGTATTCAGTATTGTTGATTGTTGTCTCCTTTTTAAAATAGTTTTCCACCTTGCCTTCCTGTGAGATGGCACCTCACACTACCTCTGATTACTCTGATTACTACCTCTGATTACTGCCCTATCTTCTTTCAAAGCTCATCCTTCTCTAGCCATTCAATATTAGAGTTCCTCAGACTTTGATTCTTTGAGCTTAGGTCCTCTCCTCTACTCCATCCTCCCTCCTTAGCTCATCCACCTTCACAGCTTCAGTTTTACTATCTATTTGCCCAAATTTGTATCTCTGAAATCAACCTCAAAAGCCCTTTAAGCTCAATATGACCAAAACAAAAGACTTCCTCCTAAAATCTGGTCATCTCACAGTATTTCTGGTTTCTACCATCTATATGATTACCTATGCAACACCTCCTAAGCCCTAGGCTTCCTTATGACACCTCTAAGCTTTCTTATTCCTGTCCCAAAAGATATCTGACAATATCTGCTGGCATTTTGAACTGCTGCAACTGGCAGGAATGCTACTGACCATTTAGTGAATAGAGACCAGAGATGATGCTAAACATCCTACAATGCACATGGCAGCCTCCAACAATAAAGACTTATCAACTGCAAATGTCATAGAGTCAAGACTGAGAATCTAAGAATTAGATCATGGAAAAGACTAGAATAAAAAGGAAGCAATGGATACAATATATCACCAAATTACAGTGGATATTGTTAGACAGCTTGACTCTTCCATCTTCCTCATGCCTGAAGATAACTCTTGAACAATGAGCCTAGGTCTTCTCCTCACTTCACTCATTGCTTCCCAGACAATCTCATCCATCTTCACAACTTCAGTTACCATCTGCTTGCCCAAATGTCTATCTCTGGAATCGACCTCAACAGCCCTTTATGCTTAACATGACCAAAACAAAAGATCTCCCCCTAAAATATGGTCCTGTACCTGGATGAAGAGAAACATGGTGCTACATCCATACATATAACATAAAACAATAGAAAACATCTGAAAGAGGTTATAAATTCAGCTTTGGTTTTTTGAGATTTGAAGTGATGGATAGCTTGAACTAAGAAGAGGATGGCATTAAACACACATAAGTGGGGGAGTCATTCAGAGAGAGGTAGTCATGAGAACAAGTTGATGAGGAACTTGTTCTTCAAATATCTTGGTTTTCTGTAAATGAAAGACTACAGTTCTCTTGGGCTTAGGGTTACAGCAGTGCAGGAGTAAAAGCAAGGAAATGTCTGCCCTGATTAAATGTTGAAGGATGCTGATGATACCCTGGGAAGCATTTTAGTACTTATTCCAAATATGAGGATTCCATGTGCCAGACTCTCGAGTGATGGTCTTTGCTTCCAGTTATCCAAATAAAATGAAAGCCAGTAAAGAAGCCCCAGCAATAAAGATGTCTTGACTTAGTTTCTCAAGTTTGCACACAAAGATTCCCATGTTTATCCTTGACCTGGTATAGTGAGGTTTAGTCATTATCACACTAACTCTAAACACAAAAGTGGGACAGAAATGGCACATGTCTGACTAGGAACACTATGGTAACCGCCATGTCCAGGGGCATCTAGCATGTACACATATGTATGCAAAGTACTCACCTGATTTGCCTGCATGCCTGGGTCATATATTCTGTTCCTTCATTAAGATATTCAGTGTCTGCTAAGGATTTGTGATTTCAGACCTTTCTTCCCCTCTCCTTTCTTCTAGTTCAACACTTACCCACGGTTTCCAGGGCTCAGCAGCAAGACACAAAGCATATATAAAACAATTCACTGAAAGACATGGCTTCAACAACCTACAGGATCTAAAGGCAACCTGTACACACACTGTCTATATTTTTCCACAATGTGGTTGATAGTGGAAAAGGCCACGGTTTATAGAAAGCTCCTTTAGACTAAGGAAGAGAAGAGATTTACCAGCTCAGTTGAGTGAATGGAAGATTGAGTGAGAGTAACAGGTGTTGGTCTATGATAACCTGGCGGAGAAGAACTCCTTATTTACTCAAATGTTAGCAACGTCAAGAAGTGAGATAGAATCTGCAGCTGTTCCTAGAAACCCACTCAGCCTAGAACAGCCTACAGTAGCACATCACAAGCCCTCAGGAAGTTCCGGAAAATAGAAACTTATACCAAGGCACGGTGCAGACCAGCCAAAAATAGGATCCCAGAAAACTACCCAGGAAATGACTAAACTGTAGGGATCCCTAGTGATCTGGCTGCCTAACACAAAAACATACCGGTTGCTTTAATAGTAACATATAGGGAAAAGATGAACCTAGAGTTTTAAAAAGAAGAACAACAGTAAGAATAATAATACACATTTTTTCATGCCCTTTAGTCAAAGAGTACAAAGGCCTACATTTAAGAAGCAAATAAAGGGAAGTTCTTATTTGGTAGCTGTATTGACTCGAAGAGGCCAGAGGTTCTATTATGCCAAATACTGGGATTTCCCAACATACAGAGAGCCTGTGTGACAGAATAAATTTTCTTAAGACAAAACAAGATGAACCTCACTAGGAATTACTAGTCTTGCCAGAGTAAAATACATTGTGTCTATGATGTTTCTGAGTTGAACGTAAACTGTTTACTCATTGGAATTGAGAAGCTGCTTTTCTCCCTTGGATAATTCAAGTCACTTTGTATATTTAGTATATTTTAGCAACAGATATTCTATTGTCTATTTACAATGAGTTTTAAGTAATAAGCAGAACTCTCTGGCCTCTGGAAGTTAAAGCATTTCCCAAAACTACTTCCTGTGAAGCTTACAAGTAATGACTTTGACCTGAGTCATCAAATTACAGAGAAGCGCCTGTCCTAGAAGGGTGCACAAAGAGCACTGCACCTGGTTTTCAGAATGAGAATTTGAGACTCCAGATGGGAATCTAAGATTCTAAATTCTAAAATCATTGGTATATGGTGACAGTTCATGGGTAATATGATGATGGGAGAACTATGGGGACTGCAAAAATTTAAGGGGAAAATTTTTAATTAATAAAAAGATTAATAAAATAAAACAGAATTGTTGGTAAATACTACAGAGGTTAAAGCTGGAAGGCACCCTGAATGAAAACAGCAAGATCCAGAAAGATAAAGTGACTCAACTAACATCAGAGGAAGAATGTGAGCAATAGTTTACTACATAAAAAGCCCCCATCAGTGTTGAGGAACTTAACAGAAGATGAGGCAGACAAATTCTCAAGATGCTATCTAATGTACAAGACTTCCAGGAACAATTGGATGTTTTGTTCCCTACCCCAAAAAAGGTACAGATTAAGCAACAGGCAGCCTGACATATGTCCATCTGTTCCTTAGATGGTGGTTCCTTAGAGTCTCCTGAAATGGGAGAAGCATTTGGGGAACCATTGAGAGGAAAATTTTGGCAATAGGCCAACATGTATTTGAAAGGATCTCATGACTATGAACACGGGAATGTTCTGCCCTCAGCCCCCTACCAGAATATTATAGTAAGTAAGGTGATTTCACATGGCATGACTCCCAGAAATCATTGTCTGGGTTAAATGTATGGAGTGTGCCTTATAGATGAGTATTATATTTAGTTCTGTTCATTCAAGTCCAATTAGTCTGGCCATGATGGGAGTTTCCACTCATTAATTCAATGCATTCATCAAGTACTACTTTTACTTAATAAAAATAAAATGGATAGTGATTATTAAAAAATATTCCTTTATCCTAGAGAATATATTTGTTGTTGAAGAAATGGCTCATCCATTCTATGAAAAAATTCCAAGACAATATGGAATCAAAGGTATTCTGTACCACATTGAATACTAAAGAACAGGAAGTAAGGGGAAGATGCTTGGTAAGGAGGTTCTTTGTTAACAGTAGATATGCTCATCAAGATGTGCTCAAACCTAGACCAAAACTTCAACATAGAAAAAAGTAGAGAAAAGCCAAGTTTATTGCATGAACATTTGCAAAAGTTGGTAAACTCCAATTCAGTGTTGAGAGCTCAGAAAAGTCTAATTCCCATTATAGTTTCATAATGACAGCACCGTACTTGGCCTCACAAAATTCACCTGCTTAGGAGGAGATAAAAATATGACTCAGAAAAACAGACCTAGTTTTTTTTTGCAAGGTTTGAATGATAATTTCAGTAACCAAATTTCTCATGATTTTTGACACTGCACCAAAACTGTTCATTGACTTCAGTTACCTTGGTTCCCAAATTGCATAGATTTTTCTACACACACTGTTTTATAGATAAAACAGTTTTATGTGTCATAGTGTAGTACTTTTGCAAAATTGAGAGAAGAAAAGCAACTGTCCCTAACACCCTTACTCTAATTTACCCATTTAGATTCTTATTCTGCCTGGCCACCTATACAATGCCTTCTGGAAAATAGAATTCACTATTGATATAATTGGACACACTAAAAGAAAACCTACTCATATCTAGCAGGGGAACAAGAAAATAGCAATAATAATAATAATAATAATAATTGTTATTGTTATTGTTGTTATTAATGTTACACAGAAAATAAACTACATAGGCAAAATTCTTGATTATGTTCAGGTCACATGTGTTGTGGAAGTTACATAAAAGATATGCTGTTTCTCTTACCCAGCAAATACAAAAAGCCACTGTTATCAGCAAGCTATAGAAAGTCAGGATTCCACCAACCACGACCAGAGCCCAAAATAGCTTAGAAGAATCATCAATACTGAGGTTCGGGCAAAGGAGATTTTCTGAAAAACAGAATAGAATGGACAAATTATATGGGGTGGTTTGGGAGTACATTTCTTTGCTGCTAAACCTTACAACACAATGTAAGACTCAAATATGCAAAATATCACTAGCTTAAAATGTGCACACTTACTCTTCATGCTATTCTCTTTGGATTAATCCAACCCCACCACTCATCCTGACCTTTTTCCAGGACTACAGTTGAAGACTATTACTTTAGGTTGTCCCACTAGAGAGGCCTATGTTACCTTTCACATGGATAATGGTCCCATTGCTCTTCTGATTGCCTATGTAAGGAGGAGGATACATGACCTCAATTTTGCAGAAGTAGATATCCGTTTGGTTCACATACAAATTCCAGAGGTAGAATGTCACTGTTTCATTGCCCAATTTCCCATCACAGTTGAACCCAGTATTTGATTGAAACTGAAACCGATGCGTGTAATTTCCATTCACAACACAGACTTCCACAGCGCTATCCACTCCCTTATAAAGGGATGCCCGGAACTCCTTGGACAGGATGTTGTGGGTATACTTGCAGGTAAGATTGACTGCATTATTGTTCACCACCAGCAAGGGTGACTGCTTCACCAAAATTTGGTTTGCTGCAGGGGAAAAAAAAATCATTTTCTTAGAACAAGAATACAAGAGTTGTGCTTTGTTTTCTTTTTATCTGAAATCAGGATTTATACATTAACAAAATAAACAGATCTCCAGGTAAATTTTCTCTTGGCAGATGAAGATACGGAATCTAGAAGGAGGAAAATCTAGTAGGGACAAAAGATAAAATAATCAGATGTTAAGCAGAAAATAAACCATATAGGCAATTGATGGAAACAATATTACTGAGCTTAAAACTTGGATTTTCTTAAAATGTTCATTCCTTTAAAAGGGACAAAGGGGCTCATTTTCCTGTGGAAGGCAGAATGTAGCTTTCTGCTGGCACTGAGCACCACAGTGAGGTATCTGAAATTTTTGAATCTGTACTGAGATTCCTAGGATATCTACTTAATTATGTTAATTTCCTGATTAAGTAGTACATTTGGAAATAGCTTTTAGCATCTGACATGGATACAAAATAGTTGTAAGTTATAATACAGATTTTTGTGAAGAAATTAAAATGTTTTGAAACCTTTTGATTTTGCTGCCATTCCAAGAGTAGGATAAAGAGGTCAGATAAAATGTAACCCCAGGAATTTATCTTCCACAGCAAATTCTGAAAACAATCACCTCAAAAAATAAAAAGTATAGTTCATATTTTCTCCCTTATGTCATAGAACATGAAAAGACCAATGAGAATTCTCTCCTCCATCCATTTTCTCTTGTTAGGCTGCCCCAATAAAAAAATCAAACAACCTGGAGATCATTGATTCAATCACTTAATTTTTTTAAGCAAAGAACCTAAAACTAGGTTATAAAATGCATGAGAATACTTTTTTAAATAATACAATATATATTTCTTTACATTATCATATACCCTGAAATTCTCCCACCACCACCCATGAACTGTCAACCTCACTCATTCATCCCCTAATTTCACCCTTCCTCCCTTGTCCTCCCTTGCTGTATATTTTAGTTCTGCTGTAATTTTTTAGTTTTAACTTTTTCTTGTCCTTTTGTTGGTTTTCCCTATATCCCACATATAAATGAGGCCATTCCATATTCATCTTTTTCTTTCTTGCTTATTTCTGTTAGCATAATTCCTTCTAGTTCCATTCATGTTGCCACAAATGATATGTTAGTCTTTTTGATTATGTAAATATACCACAACTTTTTGATACATTGGTCAGTTTTGGGGAATTTAGGTTGTTTCCACATTCTGGCTATTGTAAATGGTGCTGCAATAAATATAGGAGTACAAAAATAAATAAATATTTTGAATTAGAGTTTTGTTATCCTTTGGGTAGTTTCCCAGAAATGGAATTGTTAGATTGAATGGTAGTTCCATTTTCAGTAATTTGAGGATCATCAGCACAGCTTTCCTTAGTAGCTGGACCAATTTGCATTCCCACCAGCACTGTAAAAGGAGAACACTTTTTTTAATGTATTTTAATTGAGGCAATATATGAATGCCCCCATCAGGTAGTGCACCCACCACCAAATAACCCACATCCTGCCATCAAAGTCTATTGTTCTTCCCTCCCCCTTTATCTTGTTGCCCACTATATCTTCATTGTCTGGCACGTGACTTCATATTGCTTTTTTCCCCATAATAACTGTATGAGGCTAGAAATATAATTAAATTTGCCTAAAGTTACTGAAAATATGGTAAACAAAGGTACAACTAATGCCCAAGTCAAGCATAACAACCTGAGAAATAGACCACTTAAGCATTGAGAAGCAACTTTGCAACCAAGATTTCCAAAATTTATTTCCAAAAAATAAATTGCTTTGTGTCTTTAATTAAAATTTCAATACAAAAAAATTTTTTCTATTTTTCTGGAGTATGCTAATAATTATCTACTGACATGAATCTTTTAAAGTTATTTGAAACAATATGCTCACATACGTGTGGTGAAAAATCAAATAAAATCAGACTCCATTAAAATGAATACAATTTAATCTGAAATTTAAATTAATATACTTACAGGTTTGCTTTTAAGAAATGGACTATACAGAAGTAAATCACTACCAGCTTTTTATCTCCTACATAGTTCTCAAATATTCACTGACCTTACAAAAAAATAACAACCTATACTTAGATTCCATTCTCAGGAATTCTGATTTATTTGCTCTTAGCTGAGGGAGAAGGGTGGGCACTGTTTCTTTTCATTTTTTCATAACTCTGTTGAGATATAGTTCATGCACCATAAGTCTCACCTTTTTTTTAGTTCACATATTTTCTTTTATTCCACTCTAAAATTTATATTTCAGTGGGTTTCTTTTTTAGTATAATCAAAGCTAAACATGGATCATCACTATCTAATTTCACATTATCAAATTTCAGAACATTTTCATTATGCCAAAAGAAATCCCATATCCACGCCGGGCATAGTGACGCATGCCTGTAGGTGGCAGCATAAGAAGCCATGGCTGGGGCCAGGAATCACGGTTCGAGTCCCGCCGGGGGCACATAGCGAGACCTACTCCCAAAAAAATAGCTGGGCATGGTTGCGTGCACCTGTAATCCCAGCTACCTGGGAAACTGAGGCTGGGGATTGCTTGAGTCTGTGGTACCCCAGAGAACGTGAGCCTGCGGTTCCATGGACAAAAATAGCGAGACCTAGTCTCAAAAAAAAAAAAAAAAAATCCCATATCCTTTTGCAGACACACCCTCTATGTATTTGCTTATTCTGAACACTTTAACTTTTGGGCGACCTAACCAACCATTTTCCAATGCAACTGCACTGTTTCACATTCCCACCAGCAGTGTATAAGAGCTCCAACTTCTCCATGTCCTCACCAACACTTATTGTTGTTCATCTGTTTCATTATAACTAGTCTACTTGATATGCAGTGACAACTATGCTTTGATTAGCATTTAACTGATGATTGATGATACTGAACATTTTTTTCATGTGGTTACTAGTCATTTGTAACCCTTTGAAAGACATGTCTATTTAGATAAATTCCCCACTTAACTGGGTTGTCTTCTTGGTGTTGAATTACCTGAGTTCTTTACATATTTTCCATACAACTTTCTTACAACATAAGTGATTTACAAATATTTTCTTCCATTCTGGGAGTCATCTTTGATATTACTTAGAAAGCCCTCCAGTTGATTATAATATTTGATCTGATTTGAAAACCATTATAATGTGACAGAATTCTCAAATTGACAGCATATTAGATTCACCCAGGGCACTTTAAAAGACCCTTAATTAACAAGTCAATTAAGTTAGACTCTCTGGGTATACAAACCAGGCATTTGTATTCTATAAGTTTCGTGGGAGATTCCAATTTGCAATCAAGTTTAAGATTCAGTGTTTTCATAGATGAAAACTTATTTCTGATCCTCAATTCATAGACCTCCATAAAATTTCCCAAAGTCATTTTCTCAAACCCAAACCCTCCAATTAGTTGGACCATTTAAGTCAACATCCCAGGGTCACAGTATGAACATTTCTCTTCCCTTTCTGCTCTCATCACCAACTCATGGTCCAGAAGTACCTCTCCCTTATTGGGCCTCAAAATTCTTATTATATGTGCCACTCATTCACCATTTGGTCAGGTTCTACATGTTGTTTCATGTGCTTCAATTTAACAATTGTGATTTCATGTTTCTAATTCTCCTAAGAACAAGAACTATCCATTACAGTTCTTTATATAGTATGATGGTGTGAAAAATTATATCTCACTAAATGATAAGAAAAAAAATGGTTATTTGACTGTCTCCTTCTTATCAGCAATCTGACTACCATCTCATTCAATCCTTATTCAAAACTTATGTCTAAACAATATTAGCTTTATTCACTATTCATTTGATGAACACTCCCTAAAAGCACTGAAGAGTAACAATGTGAAGAATCAGGAAGTTCAGCCTGTCTTGCTAGGAAAATCTAACTCATTATTTGTTTTTGTTTTATTTTATCTGGCCTTTTTCTTAGTTACTTTAGAAGGAAACATTGGGCAGGTTCTGATGAAAGGAACCAACCTAGCAAGAAAAGCCAGTATCCTCCCTCAGTTTCAGAGAGTGCAAGTTAGACATTTGTATTTCTGCTTACTGAGCTTAGGAATCATATTTCTGGTAATGATTATTCATATTTTGTCTTAATGGGCATCCTTCCAGATCTGTGTTTGAAATCTGATGTAAGAAAAAGGATGGGAATTGTACTTCATTGTGAGGTTTAAAAAAGGAAACATGGGTGGGTAAACTGCCAGTGGCTAGAGAGAAACCCTGCTTGTGGCCTCCTTCTCCCCAGTGAGGCAGAGGGAAGGGAGAAGGGAAGAAGGAAAAGAAGTTCTAGTATCTCTACCCCCGTAGTTTGCTTGATCTAACTGAGGGCACGGCACCCTCCCAAGATGCAGGTGGAAGAAACAAATTGATTTTCCAAAGATGAGAAGGGTTCAGTCTCTGTCCTTAGACATCTCAGTCTAGTGGGGGAAAGACACGAACAGCTATTTGATAAATAGTGGCAGAGTGACCTGAACAGATGCTCCTGGACACATTAGGGGACTAGCTCAAGATTTCAGGAGGTGACTACTGATGTGCATTTTGAAGGATTGTACACAAAGCAATTCAACAAGCTTTTACTAAGTAAAGTTGAACCTACCTACAAGGAGTCTTTGTGTAAGGGAGGGGGAGGTGGGAGTGGGGATGGGGTCAGGGGACTATGGGAAGATAAAACAAAGAATAGTCTAGGCAGAGGAGACAAAGAAAAGAGGATGAGTATGACAGAAGTAGGAAATAATGGAAGCCTCAATCTTTCTGGACCATGTGTTGAGAAAGACATGACTGGTAGAGCAAGACCGGGTAGATACAGCACAGGCTCCCTCCTGCCAGTGATGAGGATTTAGTAAAGGACTTTAAATAGGAAAATGATATGTGCAACTTTTCAGTTTATATGAGTTACTTTATGCAAAATGTGGGAGAGAAAGGATTCAAGGGTAGCAGTCTCCATGAATTCAAGGATTCATGGAGAGCAGTTAGGATATAGTTGTTGTAGTCTAGGCAAGAGGTGATGAGGGCCTGAACTATGATTTCAAAGACATGGATAAACACATAATATATTTTCAAGCTTAAGTTGGTATAACATGGCATTGGCTTAAATGGGATGAGTTAAAATAATTGTCTCAAACCGCACATACCAACCAGTAAGGAACACTGTTTTCTTTTTGCCTGTGTTACGTCTTCATTCATTATGTCATAAGAATAGACAGCTCAGAAACTGACATGAGGTCTGGACATCTGGGATAAGAAGAAAACATTCTTCCAGTCTTAGGGGCCATTGCGAAGAAAACACAAATGACTCAGTTATGTCTGGAAACACCACTAACTTCCTGGAGCTCAGTTCAGTGTTTGCCATTTTTCAGAAAGGAGAAGCAGTGGTCATAGCTCCTGAAACTGTTTTTGTTCCACAAAACAAAATCTGTTGATATAAATGAAAGATTTTTTTTTCTTCTGATCTTCTAGGGGCCTCCAATTCAAACCTCAGCATTATTAAGCTAGATCAGCTTTCTCCTGAGCACATTCTATCTTAGTTACAAATTGAGAAATTTCTCTGGAAGGCGTAATCAAAGACTCCAGATCTGGCATGGCTGTTAACATGTTCAGTAGTCTCCTGTTTTACAATCAATTGTGGCTTCCATAACGCACATCATAGAAAATCTGAGGTTTCCTTAATTCCTTACATCTGTCATACTTTTCTTTACTTCTTCATATTCTTTATCTGAACTATTCTTTTTCTCTCTTTGTCTTATCTTCCCTGTAACCCCCTACCTCACCCACGCTCTCCCTCCACACCCCTCCCTAATACAAAGCCTCCTTTTACACAAAGGCTCACTTTTACATAGTAAAAGCTTGTTGACTGGATCATACAGCACTTCAGGACTTGGATCAGCAGTCAGTTTCTCCATACTAACATATGTTTGATTCCTTTTCTGCTTTCATAGTAAGTGTGGAAAGCATCCATCCTAAGCCAATTTGGTCTTAGGTAACCTAGCCTTTTCCCAGTAAATATTTTGTTTTTCCCTTTATGAATACTTAAGCAAGGTCTACCTAGGTCAAACCTACTAGGTTATAAGAGAAATGTGGACAATCCACCAATTGTATTTACTCTTAGTAACAAAACTTTGGCTTGACTGACATGTTCTAACTGAATTGGCAAGTTGTTTTGATGATGAATTTAGTGCTTTGCTTTTCAAAGCCTTTCCTAGCAACTAAACCAGCCAAAGGTGTGGAGACAGGAAGCAGTAACCTCAAACTTCTTTCTCTCACAATGCTCCTTGACAACAGGAAACATGAAGAGTAAGACTGGAGATGAGAAGGTACTTACCTGCTGCCTATGAACAAGGCTGTGAGAGCTTAAAGATTTCCTACAGATAATCTGCGATATAGTTGACTTCTGGAAAATTGAAATTTGCTTGTACTTCCATGAGAAAGGAGTTCAGGAGAACTTGGTTAAAAAAGAAGACATCTCTCCTTCCTTACCCACTGTAAATGTGCCAATTATTATATTCAGTAACTAGATCAGCTCTCTGCATGTAACTACTTGTGATGGATAACCATCTTTAAAGTGTCGCTCCAACATCACAGCCTGACCCTAATATGACCTCCCCAGTTCAATTAATGCTTGGATTTCAGAGAAGATGAAGCTTAAAATGCAAATATGTTGACTTAAATTAAAACTCTGGCCTACATTCATAGAGCTACAAAACACCTCCTATTTAATGTCATAATAAACTCTATATTAGCCTGTGAAGTAAATAAGCACAGCAGTCATCTTATACCCACTTAAGATGGGAAACTGAGATCAAAGTAGTGAAGTAACTTTCCCAAGCTTGATTTGAAGGTTGATTTATAAAAGGACTGTGGCCCTTAAGACTCGAACTCATGCTCATGATTTCTAATCTTTTGCCAGGTTGAATCAAAATTTCAGTGATTGATCCTAGGTCCTCTCAAAGTTGAACTTTATATTTGGATATTTGGATGGTCCTAGGTATCTCAAGTGTTGAGAAAGGAATACCATTGAGTAAGGGAGTAAATAGTGTGAGGAAATGACAAAGTCATGCATTCATTCTGCAAATAATGTGACCTAAGAAAGTAGGTTCTTGGGAGATGGGAATATGTAAAAGGATGCAGCCTCTTAGAAATTCCAAGGCAGGTAAAGCTAGCTATACTCTAAAGTCATATATGATACAAGCATCCCAGAGAGGGTCTTTGATAGTCATATACAAGATGCTTGACTTCAGAAAAGATGATTCTGGAAGTTTTTTGCATACTTATCTTACACTGTACCGTGAAGTCTGGGGAAATTTAGACAAACTAAGATGGAAGAAACGGCCTTACTGTGTATACTGAGGACTAGCAGAGCTGTATATGTGGATAAGTGAGTGCAATCAGCTGCCATCAATCATGGAGAACCTTAAATGTTCGTGAAAGACATATTGTACTAAGAAGATAATAGGAGATGCTGAAGACAACATGTCGGTTGAGAATAGTTTGGTAAGTGACACTTCGGACAGGTTAGCACAGCAACACAAAGCATGTTGGGCTTACAGCGAGGGAAGAGTTAAAGTAGAGACCAGCCAGGATCACTGCAGTTGTCACACCTAAGAGCTGCTGTGAGCTCCTAGGACCTGAGTGGCAGAGGAAGCAGCTGGCATGGGATGGTGAGCAAGGCATTGTGCGCAGGCATGCTTAGTGATGATAAACAAGAATCAAAAATGGCAAGAAGTTCATGAGCTGGTGAAGGTGAAATGGAAGACCCTGTTGACAAATTAGCTGAGTGAAGAGAGAAAATTTACTTGGAAAGTTATGTTGGGCATAAGGGGCAGGTAAGACATCCTGGACAAAAGATCAGACTAGAGCACCAGAAAGTCAGAGATAGGTGTGAACATTGGGCAGTCGTCTGTTTTAGGATGACAATAGTAAAGTCACTGAAAAAACATTGTCCACACAATAATCCATCCCTACGACTCAGAGACACTTCCCAGCAGTGCAGGTTTGAGCATTCCAGAACTAAAACTTCCTAAACACAAAGCAGTGTGAATACACATTGGTCACAGTGTGAGCCAGCCCCCACCGAAGGCCTACAATAGGCTCTTCTCAGTTCCTAATGCCAGAAAGACAATCTGACAACACAGGAGAAATAATTAATGATATCAAAAATCACCAAGCTATCCCCCAAAATTAAATGCCATTACTCTAATTGACTGCCTGCAATCCAAATAGCAAAGAACCAAATAGCTTGCTATGCAGATGTTATTAGTAATTTGGTTAAAAAGAAGAAATCCCATCAGCATCAAATCCCTTCCTATATCAATATATTATTTCCTATAACTATAATCTTACTCTAGTAACCAAATTTGGGGTCTTTGTTTTCATCCTGAGCCATCATCATTTGAGGCATCATTCAAAACAGTACTCTGTAAAGAAGACATTACATTTTGCCTATCTGTTTCATTCCTGCTAAATCGTATACCTCCAAAGAGTCTGCTCAGGTTCACCTTTGGCAAAGAAGAATTCTCCAGATAAGTGTCATGACCTGAAAGCTTGCTGAACCTTAACATTACATAGGAAGATAAGAAGAACAAAGGCTGTATTGTCCCCCAAAGTCCTGAAGTCATTACTAAGCATTTTAGGACCTAAAATCTGATTTCCAGTCTCCCCAAGAGACTGGGAGGTTATAACTGTTTGTATTATCGTTCTCAAACTGTCAGCGCATCCACAAAGGGATGGGGTCATTGACCTTTGTTGGGGCCTGAGTTCTTTTATTCCATTTAAGAAGCATTTTAAGTCCAGAACAGACCTTAGATGTCTTCAAATCCAGCTACCTCATATATCAAGTGAGAAAATGTAGCCTAGAAATTATGTCACTTTAGTGTGACAGACTAAAACTTCTAATCACATGCTCATACCTTGAGAAATCAATGACATTAGCTTTGAAAGGTTAAAAGAATCAACCAACATGACTTTCCCAAAACTAAGGGCAAAGAGTCACTTCTTTTCTTTAGGGATAGAGGGCAGGGAGAGGGGTGAGAAGTGAAGAAGATGCTGAGATTAACTTGTCTGATGGAAAACTGGAGCTTGGTCTATGACACTCGGTAAGGTTAGTCTTATCTTGTGACCCTGCTATCTCAGTCATGAGCAGAAGCCAAACCCAGCCACGTTTTTGAAGGCTCACACAAATTTAAAGCACACATGGGCTAAGCCTTCAAAGTCAAGTTCTGTATTGTCCTAGAAGCCCTTGCTAATTTAGATTTAACATTATAAATTCTCCTGTGAGAATTATATAGCAAGTTTGTCAGTATGAAAGCTCTCCTCAACTGTAGCTTCACCCTAGGCTATCTGTTCCCATAAATCTCATATCCATGTTCTTCTTTAGAGATGTCTTCCTCTCTCTAATATCTCCTAATATCTCTCTAATATCTCAGTCCTCTCCCACCTCTTCCTTTCTTTCCTAAATCCTCTCACCCTTCCACCTCTACAACACTACAAACACACACGCACACACACACACAACCAGCACCTAGTTCCTTCCATATGTCAAGCATAATTAAATCACTCAGCTTGCAAACATTTACTATAATGATGATACCTGATTTATACAAGGGAGTAGATCTAATGTTACCTCAATTTAAAAAATGAATAGTAAAATTATAAATAAAAATATTTATTATATGCCCACTATGTACAAAGTACCATGGTAGACATTATAAATAATATAAGTCCCTAACAGTTTTCATATTAGCAATTTTCTCTCCTTTTTATTGTCTTTAATTTGTTCCCCTCCACCTTTTCTTAACCCTTTGAAGACTTATCCTCCACTATGTCACAACTTAAAAATTCAATTGGCCTCCTTGTAGCCAATGCATATGGTCTTTCCATGCCATAATTCATTCTCCTTCCCTGTTCCAATTCATGCTATTAACAACTGTCTCTTTTTGAAGCTCTTTTCTCCTTTGATTTTAATGACATTCCATTAATCTAATTGCCTGAAAGTTGTTCGTACATATTATCTACTTCACTAACATCCTCTTCAACTGACTTCTAACCAAAACTATTTTCTATATTCAACCCAATGGTTCAGTTCAACTCCACTTTTCTAAAGTTAAATCCCTCTCCTCCCACTAGCCATACATTCCCATGACTTCAGCTTCATTTTAAAGGTGGAGATTCCCAAATATTTTCTCTACCTAGTTCCCATATCTTCAACTTTGTATTGGACATCTTCTGATATCTGTAGTCTTTAATCCAAACTCAGTGTGTCTAAAAAACACTATTTTCCTCTAAAACTCAGTTTCCCCACATCTTGATTTTAGATGGTGAAACCAACATTCCTTCATTGAGCCACAAACCCTGGCATCATCTTTATTATATTTGTGTATGTTGTGAAGTCATCATTATAATAAGTCTAGTTGAGATCAGTCACCATACATAGTTTTAAAGTTTTTTCTTCTCATAAGAACTTTTAAGATCTACATTCACAAGAGTTTTTAAATATGCAATACGAGATTTAAAAACATGGTCCTGCCCACAAGGAATTTACAATCTAGTGGGAAAATCAGATGTGCCAAAATACAACAACGATTGTAGGAACCCTGAGGAGATGTAGGTGACATTCCAGTTGCAGCAATAACATATGCAAGGCCATTAGGCATCAAATAGCACGGTGCAATAGTGAGCTGCCAAGCATTGTTATCTATTTCCAGGTGTTCTACTCCACTATATACAGCCTTATCAACTAATTCAGGTCCACAAAAGCAGAGAGAACTTATTAATTACATAAATAGTTCTTGTATACTAATTGATTCTCTGTATTTCTCTTTCTCTATTTATATTGCCTCAGATTAAAATATAACAAAGATTTAGTAAATATTTGTTAGATTGTGTTATACTCCCATTGAAATGCCTATTAAAAGTCCTTGATAAGCCATGCATGGTGGCACATGCCTGTAATCCCAGCTACCTGGGAGGCTGAGGCTGAGGCTAGGGTTCACTTGAGTCCGCAGACTCGGGACTACCCCGGGCAACATGGCGAGACCTAGTCTCTAAAAAAAGGGAAAAATGTCCTCCATATAAGTTTCCCCTCCAGGGGAAGCTTCTTCAAAGAGTCAGATCCAGAACAAGGACATTAAGCAAAAGGTAAGTAGGATGCAGTGAGTGGAAAGGAGGATAGGGGGGATTTCAAGATGGAAGTAATCTCAGAAAGACCAACAATACAGAATGCAGGCTTGTGGGATAGTGAAGAAAGCTGCAAGATTGGAGTTAAGGATCTTAGAATAGGGCATGAATAGAGTACCTTAGAATAGGGTAGACTGGATAAGTGAGATGAGCTCAGCCAAAAAATATTCACAGTGTCAGGAAACATTGCCATGGTATTGTTCATCAACAACTTATTTTCTATACATTGAGAGATGTCTAAATTCCCTCCCATCTCTAAATGTGTATGATTGAATTCAACAATTCTCTGGATGTTTCTGCTTATAGTAGTTTCCCATAAAAGAAGTGTGACTAGAGTTATCATTCCTCATGTTCCTAAATTAAAAGAAGAAATTAAGAATTTTACAGTTCTCATTTTCCCTTCCTTGAAGCTCAAAGTGGCTTTTTGTATCTGTCACAAAACCTAAAATAATACATAGATATCTATGAATATCTGTTGAATGAGCACATGAATGAAGATCCATCTCACCAAAGCTTATGAAATAACATATGCTTTACCAGCATCTCAGTATTTGAGATAACACAAACCTACTCAGTTCACCCCATGCCCACCCAGAAGACTTATGGAAGAAGGAATATTCTCCTCATAGGCACCCTTTCTCACTAACTTCTGTGAGATAGAGCCTAAGCATCAGAAAGGAAAACCTTCTGGACTAAGCCTTCCTAAAGTATTCTTAAATTACATACCCCCTTTTTCATTAGTTTTCAATATCAAAGAAAGCATCAGATTACATGGTAGCTACAAATACAGCCACAGGGATGTTCTGACACTTCACCATGTGTCAAGTATCCATAATCAAAGAACACAACTCTTTATTTTGTCAGAAAGGAAAAAATTAAAAAGTAGAAAAATAAATCAACCCCCTTCCCACCGTTCTGTTAAAGCTCAGTTAAAATGTAAGCCCTGTCAATAATTCCAATTCCTGTGTGAATTAGTGGGTAATGGATAACAGTTGCTGCTATCATGAATACATAGTTGTATCTGGTGGATTAGGAGCCAAGAGGGTTCGATACTGCTGAAAGAGATCACAATTAGATCAAAGGTCAATGTGAACTGTGAGTGGGCGACTTATGACACCATCAGGAACTATTAAACTGGTTACCTTGGCAGCCGCAGTTCCCAACATGATGGTGATGGTGACAAATGAAAAAGATAATGTTAGCAGTGATGTTGAGATAAAGAGTCAGCTCAGAGTTAAGTAATAAATTTACCACCATGGGGCAATTTCCCTTGCCACAAGAGTAATATAAACATACAAAACCTACGTAGTGATAACAGCCTAAATTCAGATAGATGCCTACGAAACTGGCATTGAAATACTAAGGCCAAAGGAGTCAAGCTCACTTTTTCAATTCCTCTAACAAGAGACTGAGTCACTCATCATTCTGTCCAGCACATCTCTTCTTCCAGTGTTCAGAGTCATCAAAATGAGAACAAGCAAGAAGTCAGACAACTACTTTCCAACCACGTCTTTGTGGGGCCTGAGTTACCTTCACTGCAGCTACGGGGAGCAGTTCTCATGCAATGATTCTCAGACTGAGAATGCTCTAGTTGCATTTTTTTTGGTGACAACACTATGTTATTGACCATAGGGGTCAAAGAAATCACCCTAAGAGACAGATCCCTGAACATAGCTTAGAAAACTAGAGACTCTTTACGTCAATCACAAAGCCACCCAGATGCCATTTTTTTCCGATGTTCAGCTAAATTATTTACTGAAAAGAAAATTTCGAGTAACTGTGAAGTTCATAAATAATAAGTTACCTGAAATAAAAGTAAAGCAAAATTTAACCAAGATGAAAAGGAGAAAAGGAAGATTTTATCCTTTCCAGTGAGCTGCTGTGAAATAACGATGATTTAAGAGTGTCCATCCTCTGGTTTTTAGACAAGAAAGTTTTCAATGACTCGTGTAACCTTGTCAGTGTCTAGCCTAACTAGTTAAGAGCTATTGTTTAAGAGAGTATAAACCACAAAATGAATTTTGCGGGTGGATGTTAGCGGCATAAAGATTTTCATTTTGTAAATGTCAGCACACTGCATACAGGAAATACTTGGAGGTAGATCTCCACACATGATAAAAGTTGAATGGTAGCCCTGTGGCTTTTCTCCACTCATGAAAAAAGAATAAATATATTATGAGAGGACAATCTATGTCTAAAGAAGGAGAGGTGCTGAGACCCCCTCTCCACAAAAAACAAAGGTTTGAATGTGAATGCTTCAGATTTATGGCCAGATACTCAATTCTATTTCTACTCTGTGAAAATGACTCATTCTATTTCTTGGTATTGATATATCAATATTAATGTTATAGTCCTTGCTTTAAAAGACTTTTCTGGGTGATTGCCAAGAAAGAAAGAAAGAGAGAGAGAGAGAGAGAGAGAGAGAGAGAGAGAGAGAGAGAGAGAGAAAGAAAGAAAGAAAGAAAGAAAGAAAGAAAGAAAGAAAGAAAGAAAGAAAGAAAGAAAGAAAGAAAGAAAGAAAGAAAGAAAGAAAGAAAGAAAGAAAGAAAGAAAGAAAGAAAGAAAGAAAGAAAGAAAGAAAGAAA
>PVHY01008159.1:0-63188 GCA_004024945.1 Uropsilus gracilis
AAAAAAAAAAAGACTAAAGGGCTAAACATGGACAAACAACAAAAAGAAAGGAGGCAAAGTGACCAGGGGAGATGTGGTGGTGGTGGTGGTGGGGGTATTTCCATGGGGATTAGCAGTTATACAATCATATATTGTAAAATATGCAAAAATTAAAAAAATTAAAAAAAACATATAACTAACATACTGTCAGCAGAACTGAAGTATAGAGGGAGGTAAAATTGGGGGAGGGATGGGCACAAGAGATTAAGATGATGGTTCATGGATGACAACGTGGTGGGTGAACCTTGGGGTATACAACAATGTAAAAAAATAGTATACATATAATCAATTGAATAAATAAAAAATTAAAAATAGGGTTGATCCTAATTAAGGCACAAGTATGGCAATGTATAGTACATTGTCATTTTGAAATCAGGTCAAAAGGGCAGAATCAACAAGCCACAGGTCCTTATCACCCACGTGTAGCAGTTGCTAGACAAAAGCAATTTAAACAACAGGGTTTTATTAACGAGGGAAATTAACCTTGTAGGCACTGCAAAGTCCAGTCTTTCTCTAACATCTTCTCTTTGCTTCTTCACTTTCCAATGTTCTGAGCTGCTCCGCTTCTCCAAGACTCTTCAGACTTTTCCAACAGATGCTGATGCAAAATCAGCTTTCCAAACACACCACCTTCCTGCAGCTACATGCACTTCCTTTACCAGACCCGCCTTGCGGGGTGTCTGGCCACATTCACCAGACCTGCCCTCAGTAGCTCCTGGTCACCCCCAGTCTGCCATTCTGGCATTCAACCTCACACCAGCTACATATCTGCCAGTCACTCTCCTACCATGTGGCTCCTTGCTACCACCAGCTCACTCTTCCAGGGGGCTTCCCCAGGCCAGGCCACATGGGCCTGTTCTCTCAGTCCACCATTCTTGTCTCTCTTTCCTTCCTTTCCTTTTTCTTCTGTCCTCAGTCCTCCCTTTTTATAGGCACTCTCTTCCCGCTTCCCCTTTCCTCTGGTGCGGGGTCTTTCTCTCAGACTCTGCCCACCGGGGTATTTTGGTGCCAATACAATTTTTAACTGTGTTACTCCCTGAATAAATTTGGAAAGTGAGGATTTACCTTAAAAAACTAAAATTGGAAATAATGAATGAGCCAGCAGTTCAACTCTTGGGCAGCTCTCTGAAACCAGAGCTGGCGCATGATGCATGTTGTACCACTGTTTGCGACAACCAGGACAGAGACACTCCTCATGCCTGGGCAGATGGCCAGTCAGGGAGCTGGGGTCTTGGCCCACAAGGGAAGATACCTCTGCCATAAGGGAAGATGAAACATTTCATTTCCAGAGAAATGAAAAACACTCAAGAGAGTTATGTATAGCAAAGCCAGTCAGGGAGGTGAATCCCAACACTGGAGTTTTTCACATATGTGGACTGACCTAAGAAAATAAGGCAAATGAACTGACAAGCAGAATAGTTATGAACTAGCAGATGCTGATAAACAAATTTCCTGAGAGTATAAGGATAGAATGGAGAAGGGGGTATGAGAGAGAAAATGAAATAGTTAAATATCTAAGTATAATGAAATCCAAGTGAGGGTTCCTCAACCTTTTTAAAGCTTGGGGTGTGCTTGAAGAGAGTCTGCTGAGTGGAGGAGGGAATTCTGGCTGTCCCTCATTTTTGGCTGTCTTTCTCTCCCTCCTCCATCATCCACAGGGACCAGAGATGCACCCCTTCTGAAAGGTGGCCCCCTTTCTGAATTTGCAGATAGATGGGGACAAGGTGCTCAGAGCTCAGTGTGGGCCACACCGCCTTCTGGCCATGACTTCGTGGATGACTGGGAGCTGATAAGGCCAGACTGGGATAGAAGAGTTCAATATGTGCACAGGACATGAGTAGAATGCACACTCTCCCTTCTAGAAGTGCCAGTGACAACATAGAAACAGGAATCAGAACATCATGCCCAGACACAGGTAGGCGGGCCCCTGGCACCCCACTAACAGCTGGGAGAGAAGACGGTGTCACCCTCTCTGCCGTGGGACATGTCCTTGCCACACACCCCAGCAGGTGGCTGGGCAGACAGGGAGCCACTGGCTGAGCTGAAGTCGAGTCTATGCAAACATGAGTGTCTGATGTTGCCAAAGTCCTTTGAGCAAGAAAAGTATTTTTTTAGGCTTATAGGGAAGTTGCAGAATCCAGCACTAATGAGCCTATTTGTCTAGTATAATCAAGTCAGAACTATAGAATTTGACCTTTTCTTCCAAAAAAGGCCTGTAAGCAAAATATTCATAGTCTGTTTTCAGTGACAAGTTGAACCATCAGTACCCAGGTTCAGAATCCAAAGGATATGTTCCAACATATTCCTAACCCTGTGATGCGTTTAGATGGTTCCACTTTGCCTCAGGAGACTGAAAGAAATATTTCTGTGATAGAAGCACTTTCTCAAGAAACATTCCACAGGGTGCTCGAAGATTTCTGGTGTTTCAGAGGAAATGCCAGAATACACATTTCACCCAATCCATCAGCAGGTGTTTAAGGACCTCCTTGGTTCCAGGAGCCAGGTCAGCTGCTGGCATTCCAGCATGAGATACTCCCTTCCCCTCAAGTAGCTTCTAGTCTGGTGGAAGGAAGAGAAGAATGAGTACAGTGTGAGTCATAGTGCTGTGGTGATGACCTGGTCAGCTCCCTGGAGACCTGCCCCCCAGGAGACCTTGTCACCCTGGAGACCTCGTCCCTGGAGACCTATGCCCTGACCCGCTGAGACCCAGGCAGTCTTCCTAACTCCTGAGAATGGGCCTATCCTATGTTCCCAGTGCTGCCTTCTGGGCCCCTGCAAGCCATAGTGTATCTCCCTTCAGACAAAACAAATGCTGTGTGAACTCGGGTGTGAGCAAAGGGTGACTGCAGCCTGCGTGGCACTGAGTCATTTCTGATATTATGACTTCAGCTTTCATAGTCTGGGTAAGGAGCAGGGAAAGCATTCTTGGATTTCATTTACTTTTGGAAGAGAGTCAGAACCTATTCAAGTCAACTTGATGTGAAGCAGGCACTGGGCCAGGCGGCGCCCCCATCTCTGCCCACACCCTTAATCCTGACCCTCGGGCCCGCCAGGTCCCACGAGGGCTGCCAGTCATTCTCCACACCCAGCAGTGCAGAGCTGGGTCTACCAGCCCGCAGGAGCCCCGTGCCTGGGAGATGAGACCAAACTTGTCTTCTTCTGTCCTGGAGCCAGAGCTTTGCATTTCATGGTGAATGGGATTGTTTATTGTGCTGTTTTGGGGGACAGTTGGGAGACAGGGAAACTTCATGTCAACCCCCCACCCCCCAGTCCTTTTGGGACAAGTGACTAAAAAGGCTTCTACTCTACCCCCAAAGACCTGTTTCGAGACCTCAGCCCCACCGCTGGCACTAGGTCCCAGCGGAAACCACCAGGATGTGCCAGGCACTATGGCCTGGGGAGCCCTGTAACTGCCACTAAATTGATGCTGAGTTTTCCAGACTGTCTTTGTGGATTAACTGCTTTTTGTATGTATACTTTTCCTAATAAGATACCAAGAGCACTGAGATAAATGATGCATTTTCTACATCATTTGTAAATGAAAAACGACACTTGCCCCATAGATCCTGCAGTGTTGGCCTGGGTCTCAGGTTGTGATCCCCTTTGAGCTGTACTCTAGGTTGTGAAGGATAAATACTCACACTCCTTCAGGACTTCTGCCTTCCCTTCCTCAGACACAATTCTTGGCATACAGAACTGATTTTACACCCTCAGGTAAAAGTTTAAAGCCTATCCAAGGATGTACTTCTAGGATGCTGGCATTCCGGGACCAAGAGTTCCTACAGCCACACTTGAGCTCAGTGAAAGGTTTGCTTGGGGTCCCAGGGGTGTGGGCAGGGTAGGAGGAGATCTGCTCTTGCAGAAGGAATTTCACTGCTTTACTGTGATGACAGAGTAGACCCCAAGTACTAGTATCCCTTGAATTGGGGGTGGGGATAAAGGCATGCCCAAAGTGTTCCTTTGGGTAGAGCTTTTGTTAATCTGACATTTCATCACTCCTGGATATGTTGCCCCCCAAATGGTGAAGTCAAGAGTTAAGTCTGCAGCTGCAGAGCAGACCTGGGTGAGGGCAATCGCAGAATGCTTAATCAGGGCCCTTCTGGCTAGTCCCACACTCAGGGGACAGTGTGAAATGCAGGCACCAGGCAGGCAACGGGAGAGCCCAGACCCCATGCCTGAGTAGGCATTGAATAAGCTGTTGTTGGCGGCTGCAGAGCTGGCAGGCTGTTCCCAGGGCCTTTTTACTTGGAGAGCTCAGCGGCTGACACCCGGAGCTATGCAGGTGGGTGGGGCATGGGCAGTGGCAGCAGGAGAACCCACAGAAGCTGGGTGGGCCTGTTCCTCTCTTTTTATGCAAGGACTGGGGTTTGACCATTGAAACCTGCTGCCCCAGATGACAATTAAAAATGCAAAAATTATATGTACAGATTCACACATGTAGAGACTGCTTTCTCCTCTCCAGGGTAAGCTGAGACCCTTAAAGAGTGATGCTTTCACTCCTGAAAAGGATAAGGGCAGCCGTGGACCCCCTGGGAGCTGCCATACTTTCAGGAGGTCACCTGTCAAGGGAGGGAGAGCTCCTCAGGAGGTCCCCAGAAGGAATGGACCCCCAAATCTGCTCGCTTAGCAAGGAAACTGAAGTTGGGGTAACTCTGGAAGGGAAGTATCTAGTAGAGAGAGCCATGGGGGACCCACAGAGCTTCAACCCAGAGAGTGACCAGGGACCTGATGGGTTGGAGGTGCCTGTGCAAGAGCGCGTGGTGATGGGCAGGAGCAGCAGCTGGGCTTGGAGAGGAAGGGAAATCCAGTCTGCATTAAAGATGTGTTGGCAGACGGCCCCCCGGATCTAAACCCGGGGAGTCTGGATCCACGTGATCCTTTAAGAGGGGACCTGGTCCTGCAGGGCGGACAGGGGGTGGGGGGTGGGGATGGGGGGTGGGTGAGATAAACGCCCAAAAAAAGTGGAAAGGGCGGAGGTGGGGTATGCGTGGAGGGTTGGAGTCAGGTGTACAGTGTCAGACCCTGGAGCGCTGGAGCTGGCACCCCCTTCTCCACCCGGGTGTAGACTGGCGCGCGGGAGGTGGCAGCCCGACACCCCAACACCCGCCCGGGACGGGGTGGGGGGGGCGGAGAAGCCGGGCTCCTGCGATGCGGCCGCTGGGCCTCCCCCTCCCCTCGCGCTGCGTTCCCCCGGCACCCCTCCCCTGCCGAGTGGGGCCGGGCAGTGGAACCGCCGGGAGAGCCGGGCGCCGGGCTGGGCTAGTCATGGCGCGGGCTGCGGGCGCGCCGAGGGGGCCGGGGCGGTGCGGCCGGCGCGGGCGGTGCGGGCGGTGCGGGCGGGGCGCGCTGCTGGCCTGCACCGCGTGGACCGCGGGCTGGGTGCTGGCGGCCGCGCTGCTGCTCCGCGCGCACCCGGGCGTCCTCTCTGAGCGCTGCACGGACGAGAAGAGCCGGCGCATCCTGGCCGCGCTGGTAGGTCCCGCCGCCGCCCTGTCCCGGAGCAGGGGGTGGGACCCCCCTCCCAGGAGCCTGGAGCCAGGGACTGGGGCACAGCCCGGCACCCACGGCGGGAGGCGAGTCCCGGCACGCCGCGTGGGAATGCCGGCCGCACGAGACTCGCTTCCTCGCCTGGGAACTCAGTCCCGAGTCCTCGGTGGGCGCGCGGGAGGGGTCGCTATTCCTATAGCCAACATCGCTCCTTTGTCCCACCATAGTCTTTCTGCCCCCACTGCTCTTCCGCCGCCCCTGAACCCCTGCTGCCGAAGAAAGTTTCAGGGTCTGCCCCTCACCGCTGCACCCAGCCCAGCATCGGGTGGGGGCTGGGGCGGGGGCGCGAGTGCGGGGGGCGGGGGGGGGGTCGGTGCGGGGCTGCGTTGTGGGGACCGCGACGGTGCCTTCCTAGTTCTCTCGCTCAGCAGCCGTTCTGTGACAGCATCTGCGCCGCTGCCCTGCCCCCCAAAACTAGAGCTTTTCGAGGCACCGGCTGTGGGACCCTAGGCGAGCCCCATCCAGGGAGAAGAGTGCGCTGCAGGCGCCCAGGTCCGGGTGGACTGGGGTGGTGACAGTAGTCTCCAAACGGGGGAAGCCGGAGGCTCCTTGGTCGCCGGCAGTTAGGGAGAAAGAGAAACCCCAGGCGTCAGCAGACTCGCTGCGCCTGGGCCTCGGCGGCTCGAGGTGGCTTTCAGCAGGCCCCGCCGCGCCTGCCTCGGTCTGGGTCTGGGTCTGGGCGTTTGGGTCCCAGGAATGCGCCTAAGAGTTGCAGAAAGGTAGGGATCCCTCGGGAATCCAAGAACTGCAAAGAAAGCAGCAACTATTGTTACATTGATTTTTTTAGTGATCATTCCAGCTCAGACAGCGACCATCTAAGCATTTAGTTTGAAAAGTGATCTGTTTTCTAAGAAATTCTCAAGAAAGGCATGGAAAGTTTTCTCTCCAATTGCTTACATATGGGTGTGCCTTTTGAGATTGTAGGTTCTCAAAACATGTAACATAGAAGTTTAAAGGGATTGTTTTTTAGTTAATAAGAAAGAGTGAGACAAGCTAAACCCAATCATTTTTCCTAATTAAGTCTGACCTGTACCATTGTGAATTGATTGTAATATAGGTGACAAATTTCGTCGCTGGCTTCCTCCACCCTTATCTATCTATCTATCTATCTATCTATCTATCTATCTATCTATCTATCTGTCTGTCTGTCTGTCTGTCTGTCTGTCTGTCTGTCTGTCTGTCTGTCTGTCTGTCTGTCTGTCCATCTTCTATCATCTATCAATCTGAATTCTTGTAAGTTTTCTTTTTGTTGCGAGAATTCATGCATCTCCTCAGTAACCCAGATAAAAGTCCCTTTCATTTACAAAGATTTTTTTCTGTTTTGAGGGGATTGATTTGCCAACTATAGTAAAGAAAAATTAGTACATTAACTACGGTAAATAAAAAATTGATTCCAGGACAGAATACACATTTACAAAATAATATAACAATCTCTAAGATTAAAAAAGTCACACCATTTTCCATTTTTTACCATTGGTTAAGTGAAAAAAGACCTAATGGAAATTAAATAACCCCATATAATTTAAGTAATTGTTCATGATCACTTGCCCAGCATTCTAGGACATAAATATGGGAGTGTCTCTGGTCTGACAGAATGCTGACACTGTATGCTCTATGAAGGCTCTTATGTTTCTATTGCTAAAAGCAGCACTGGAACAACCATGGCTGTCTGTCTGTCTGCCTGTCTTCTACAGTTCTTTTGATATCATCTTGCAAGCTGACTTTTTGGGGATAATCCTTGGGACACCCCATTTGCAGCTGCTATTTCTTTCCCAAACTCAGGACTCAGCTCCCCAACTTCTGCCCTCTCTGCTCTGGCTCCCACACAGCTTCCTCTTATCCAGCGTCTTGGATGAGCAGGAGACTTGAGCACCATCCTGGCTGTACAGCCCAGCCCCTGGCCTGAGATGCCTGCAGGGCTGGCAGTGGCACCTCTGGGCTCAGCTGAATCAAGCCTCTGTCTCCGCGCTCCCCCAGCTCTTCTCAATTCAGCCTGCCTGGCTTTTATCCCTCATAATAAAACGGGCTGTTATTTTTCTGACTGGCCTCCAGACTCATTAGCTTTCACACCGAATACGGGAGCACAGAAGACATAATGGCAGCCCCACCGGAGGGAGCCCGGGGAGGGGTGAGACACTGGCAGGCCTGCCTAGAACTCCAGCAGGCAGCATCCAGGTTAAAGCTGAGTTGCTGGTAAGGAGCTGGTAGCCTGTCCAGCCGGTACCCCTGCCCCGTCAGCCCCCCAAAGTTGCCCATCACACTCTGTGGCCCTGGAAGAGTCAGCTGGAATTGTTCCAGAAGTGAAGCCCAGGCCTCTGAGCTCTGGATTGTTCCAGCCGGACATGGCATTCCACTGCCCATGGCACCTCCGTCTACTTGCAGCGTCTCTGGTGCTTTTCCAGCAGATGCGTCAGGAGCTGTGCCAGGAGGAGGATTGCCCTGCCGGTGGCTTATCTGCCTGCTCGCTCAGTAGCTGTGCTACACCGACTGCCCTAGGGCATTTCATTCTGCCTCCCAGCACCTGTGTGGGCCATGACCCCACTCTGCAGATGGCAAACCTGAGCCTGGAGCGAGTGAGGCAATGGTACCATGTTGTAGTGTGGGGTGAGGCCCAGGGGCAGCAGAGACCCCATGATAATGCCTTCTTTGGAGTGAGAGCCTCAAGAACACAGGGCGCATGACCCTTCCCAGCACTGAACCTTCCGAGCATCACCAAAATATTCCCACAGACTCTGTTATTCTGAAGACTTAACTCCCTTTTGACTTGTTAGGTCTGATGTGATTCAATTTGGTTGCTTCCATCAGGGACTTGTCTTTTCTAGGGCAGCTTATCTTTCTCTGCTGTGATAGAAACCTGGGCCCAGTGGGACAGCAGCCTCTCGGGCTCGTGCCCAAAAAGGTTTGTGTTTTCTGAGACTTCAGTCCTGTTGTGATGTGTATCTTCCCAGGGGTTTGAGGGCCAGTACTGGGCTGGGTAGCTCAGGACTCAGGGACTCTGCATACACACTCCACCTGGGCCCGGGCCTCTAACCTGCTAGAGTGCCACTGATGACTGAGAAACTTCCTGCTCCTTGAAACAAAGGCAAGGCCTACCCAGCCTGCACTGGGCTTGGGCCTCTGGAGCCAGTCAGCTGCCAGGTGGGCAGGCAAGCAGGTCCTGTGGTGGCCTGAGGACCACAACTGCCAGAGCCTGGCCTCAGTGGCACAGTGCATGGGATGTGCGTGTCCATGGAAGGGCTGTCTACCCCCAACATCACTCAGTCAACAGCACTAGTTCACACCTATGACCCTTTATCCACATGGGGCTTTTCCAGCTCATTTTAAAATCTAGTACTAGGGGGGTCTGTATGTGTGCACAGGGAGGGACAGGCAGGTCCCCATCTTGGAGCTGAAGGCAAGAACCGCTTCTTTTTTTCTGTTTTTTGAGGTCTTGCTATTTTTGCCTGTGGAACCACAGGCTCCCGTTGCCCATGGTATCACAGACTCAAGCCATCCCCAGCCTCAGCTTCCCAGGTAGCTGGGATTACAGGTGTGTGCCACCACACCTAGCTATTTTTGGGGACTGGGTCTCATTATGTTGTCCCAAGTGGGACTCGAACCTCAATCCCTAGCCCCAGCTGCTACATAGGCTGAAGCTTACGGGCATGAGCCACCATGCCCAGCTAAAGAACCGCTTCTTATTCACAGGCAACACTGCTCTTAAAAATGGAGTTAAAGTAAAGGAGTTAAAACGCTGCTCCTTCCACAGGGTGTGCTAATGAAAGCCACTGTTGTGACTCACACAGTGGCTGCTCACTGGCTTGTGAGCTTATCATTTGTGCATAAAGTCCACTGAGTTCCTGCAATCCCACCCTAATATATGAGCCTAATGCTACACAGCCCATTGCTGGTGGGATTTTAATCTCGCGGAATGCAGGTGGGAATGGAAACATATCCATTGATGAAGAAAAGAATTGGGACAGTCTAACTGTGAGTGCACCCCAGTGTTGCTTTGCTTTAGCCTAAGCTCCCCTTTGACAAGTGCAATGACATCCCCAGAGGTTAGGTTAGAAGCCTAAGACTCACTCATGGCACCTATGGGCCCCAGCAGGGTTCAAAGAACCCACACCCACACCCCACCTACCTCATGCCTGTTGTTCCACCCAGCAGGGGCCAGCTGGAGGGGAGATGCGTGGCCCCCAATGTGTTGATCTATAGAAAAAATAAACAGCCAAAACTAACGTTCCTCTGCAATCGCTAGACTTGGGCCAGATCCAGCAGTGAGGCCATTGTTCAAAACGTCTGCAGCCCGTTTGGGATTCCCCTCCAAGCCTGCAGAGCAGGGCTCATATGAATCTCTGTTTCATCTGTTTCATGAATCTCTGACTGCTGTTTCTACAGGTTTCCAGAAAATGCGGTTCTAGAAAGGGGGTGGGTGCGCTATTTAATTAGAGCAGGGACAGAGGAGGGGAAGAGTCGCCACAGGTGGTGCTCCTGGGCAGGAGAGGGGTGTAGGGGGGAGGTGTATTGCTGCTGGGAGACCCCGCATTTAGTAGGGCAGCTGAGTTTCTAAGCCTACCCTCCACTCTTGTCTTCTTGCTCCTGGGGTGCTCGGCTCCTCTGCCACTCAGGTTTCAGAGGTTCCCCTGAGACTGAACCACCATCTCCCTCTGCCTGCCGGCCCACTTGCTAGTTGTCTTTCAGAATCGAATTCAGGTACGTTTCTCCAGGGAGAAGCCTCCTTTTTGCTATCCCATGAACATCCCAGACAATGTCGTTCCATGAGAGTCTTGGTCACTCTCCTTCATCCCAGCCCCTGAGGTTGTTGTGGGTCTCAGGGGCGGTGGTCAGCTACTGTTCCTTCCACGGGCCCCTGTGGAGTGATGGTGGTGAAGGGCATCTCGGAGGGCCCGACCTTCCACAAGTTCACGTCATGACTCCCAGGCCTGGAAAGAGGCCCTGGGGTTAAAAATGAAAGAACTCAAATGTTGGCATTTTCCCTTAGACATCACCTTAAAATGCCAGTGACACGTGAGTGTAAAATGGGGGTGGGAGCTTATTGATGCAACTTCATCAGGCACACAGCACTCCTGGTGAAAGGTGTGTGTGGGGGGCTTTGGTGCCGGGGGAGTTAGATCCCTGACTTTGTCTGGTCCCAACATTTGCGTCTTTGCTCGGCAGGTAGGTCCCCCCTTTTCCCCATGGGACTCAGAACCATGAGAAATGACCCTGGTAGCTGAACCTCCTTGAAGCCTGGGCTCAGATTCAATGGTCCCCAGATCAGGGTCTGTGGCAGTGAGCCAGCTCTGTGGCAGTTGTTGGTATAAGCCTGCAGTGACCAGGGAAGTCCAGATTCCTGTTTTAAAAATTGAGACTATTTCTTTTCAATAAACTTTCTGGAAATGCTGTTTATGGGCAGTTGGCATTCAAGTGTTTATAAAGGGCTGAAGTCCCTGACCTAACACTTTAGGGTGTCAAGGGTGTTTCGGGGTCATCTTTCTAGGGTGTTAGAACAATTGTGCAGAACAGACATATTTTGTATTTTGCATGTGAGGCAGATCCCGTAATCAAACAAATTAATAATTCTGCGGCAAAATGTATGCAAATTCACTCCAAGTTGCACACACTTGGACTATAAATAGCCTCCCATCTTTTAGTTGTGTTTGATACCACAGGAGGCCGAATGAGACACAAATACTTGTAGTTTCAAGAGCATCGAAAGTTCTGGAATCACTCCTCTTTGCAGGCATGGCAGGTGTGTTTTCCAACTTCAAGGAGCTGCTCTGCTTGGCCTGGGCTGGCAAGGCTGACTGGCAGGGCATAGTGGGGACCTGTGAACAGCGTCCAAGGTATGCCTGCCAGTCCAGGTTGGTGGGCGTGGCCCATGCTGAGAAACCTAGAAGTTTCTGCTTAGTCTGATCCTCAACATGTGAGCCAGGAAGCCATGGAGGCAGAGTGACCACCTAACCCCCAAACAGGCTAGCACTGAGCTTGCTGGCCCTTGATCAGAGTTGCTTCTTGCCCACTTGGTGCTATTTTCTAGCTGGCTGTGTGAGGAGCTTTGAATAAACACCGGGAGTGAAGAGACAGTCTGTGGCCTTGTGATAGACTGCCTGGTGCCCCTCTGGGTCGCTGTGACTGTATGAAGCAGGGGAGGCAGGGGACATGGGACGCTAAGGGGTATGCTTGCCCTTACTGAAAGCGGTCCTGAGTGATAGCCCCCCTTTCATGTGGTGCTACATGAGCCCCTCCCCCCAGGATAGTCTTCTTAGAGACGTTGTTGTTGTGTGCTGGGGGTGGGGGAGGTGGAGGCGCCATCACCAGGGCCTCAAGTGTGCCAGTCAATCCACAGACCCCTACTTGGGGCTTCTGGAGGACGTCCCCAGCACTGTCAAGGGTCAAGTGCCCCCACATTTCTGAAATTTACCCACATGACCCTGTCCTGCCAGAGTTGTCCCTGATACTCTGCCCTCTCCATCCCCTTGATGCTGCCAGCTCCTGTGTCCTGCGTTCTCCTGGGAGCCCCTCTGAGAGCTGCTGCCCTACAGGCCACACCTCTCAGGGGCACTGTCTTGTAGGAACGTCATCATGGCAGCCATGGCTGAAGTCATGGCGGGGTGGTTACCATGGTGGTCACACCAGCTATGACTGAGGTCATCACTGTGGCCTTCACTGAGCTGGTCCTCATGGGGCTGCATGGGTGGGTGTCCCATGATTGGCCTGGTTGGCAGGTGAGGTCCGGGGGCTGGTCCCCTAACAGTTCTTGGACAGGGGACTTAGAAGTTATGCAAGTGACCCCAAAGTGTGATCAGAGTGAGAATCAAGGTCCTTTCACTGAACCCCAGCTGGGCAAAGCCTACTCCAGTGTCACAAGACCATGGAGCAGGACCATTCCGCTCTCCAGGCCCTATTTCTGCACTGGCTCTGATGGAGTGACTTGCAGGGTGGTGCTTCTTTTTTTTTTTTTTTTTTTTGAGACTAGGTCCTGCTATTTTTGCCCGTGGAACCGCAGGCTCTCGTTGCCCGGGGTACCACAGACTCAAGCAATCCCCAGCCTCAGTTTCCCAGGTAGCTGGGATTACAGGCGCGCACCACCACGCCCAGCTATTTTTTGGAACTAGGTCTTGCTATGGGCCCCAGGTGGGACTTGAACTGCGATCCCTAGCCCCGGCCACTTCATAGGCTGAAGCTTACAGGCACGAGCCACCGTGCCCGGCCCAGGGTGGTGCTTCTTGCCAGGTACCTTGTTGCTTACCTGTAGCGCTTCTCTCCATGTGGTGTAGCATCGTAGGCAGGCTGCTGTTCTGCCCCTGTGTATTGCCATTCTGTCCCTCCCTTCCAGTGCCAGGACTACCGTGGAGGTGCGCTTGAAGGCGAGCTGTGTGAGGACCTGTGCGTGGCAGGGAAGCTGCTGTATCAGCGCTGCCTCTACTATGAGAGGGGCAAGAAAGTGCTGCAGGCTGAGTGGCGTGGCCGGCCCATTGTCCTCAAGTCCAAGGAAGAGGCTTTCTCCAACTTCCAGCCCCTCAGCTTGCCAGAGGCTGGGGCAGAGGAGGAGGGTAGCCCGGGAGTCCCTGAGGCTGAGCTCCTGCTACTGCTTGCTGGTGAGGTGCGAAACACCCTGGGCCTGGAGCTGGCCAATGGCAGCCTGGGGTCACTGTGGCCAGCAGGGCAGCAGCGGTCAGGCCAACTGGCCAGCCTTTGGGCCCTGCTCCAGCAGGAGGAGTTCGTGCTATTCAGCTTGCTGCAGGGCCTCAGCCGCCATGCGCTGCCGGTGCTGGGCTCCTGTGGCCACTTCTATGCTGTGGAGTACCTGGCAGCTGGCAGTCCCCGCCACCAAGCCCTCTTCCCCCTAGACCAGGCCACGGGTGCCCCACAGGGAGGCCGGGGCCAGGCAAAGGCCATCAGCGACATGGCCCTCAGCTTCTTGGACATGGTCAGCCATTTCGACAATGACTTCTCCCACCGCCTCCACCTGTGTGACATCAAGCCTGAAAACTTTGCCATCAGGAGTGACTTCACGGTGAGTCTGGGGGTGGGGCTTCTGGGTGTGCAGAGCAGAGCCCCGGGTTGAGGCTTCAGGGCCTCAGTGAGCAAATGCTGCTGCAGCCTGTGACCCCTGACCTCTGGCCTAGACTCCAACCTGTCAACTACTCCCTTTTGGGGAGTTAATTTTATCCTCTCCACCCCAAGAATGTGGACTCTGGTAGAGGAGGCCTGCAACTTCCAAGGTTCTGGGAGGTTCCAGGAGGATCTGTGAGCTGGGCAGGGCGCTCTGTCTATCTGCAGTACCCTGAGCTCCATGAGCGCCCCCCCCCCCATAAGGTCTGGGTTCTGCTTGTCTGAATGTTTTCTTTAGAGACCTTCCGGGAACATAGTCCCCCAGACAGGAGGTATGCTGGTCCTTCCAGGATTTTGCATACAATGGGCACAAGAGCTCTCTAGCTGTGATAATGACTCACTCTTTACCTAGACCCAGACTAGGAAGTGTGGACAGTACTGGAGCTTTCTGGCCTCCCCAGCAGAGTGCCTGCTTGGGTAAGAGGGGGAGGATGGAGGTGAACCCTTGGCAAACCCTGGAATTATGAACCTTTCTTGTGGATGCTAAGGGTCACAACCCACAGTTTTATAACTTTCAGCGCATAACCGCAGTATCCACTTCACCAGATAATTTGAAAGAAATGCCAGTTTGCCTATTCTGCCCCAAACATGCTGTGTCTGAATCTCTGGGGGCGGCTCATGACAATCTACCTTGAAAACAAGCCCTCTGGTGAAGCTGGCAGCCATCTATAGGATAGGGGACCAGCAGGGACTCTTCCTTTGGTCTTGGGTGTGGAGCTGCCAGGAGGAAGAGAGGGTGTCCTCAGGTGACCTGTGAGATTTTATGTCTAGACTCATGGCCCCTCCTTTCTGTAGGTTCCCACCCTGAGGATCTTAGAAGTAACCAGGTGGCAAAGCAATGCCCAGGAAACAGTGTTTAGTGTCCTGAACCATTTTCAGTGTATGCACCTTTTGTTCTTTCTGTTTTGAAGTGTATTGCCATGTGATGTAGGGTGGAGTTGAAGGGGACACCATGTTACGTAACTCCCATGAAGCTTTGATGCACTGGATAGGGTATCAAGCCTCAGGCAGGGTTTCTCTTGGTTTTGTTGCTGTTCTTCTTTTAGGTGCCTGGAGTTGGGCTCACAATGCTGTAACTCACTCCATCCCATACACTGAAAGCTAAAATAAACCCAGTTCTCCTTGGGAAATGAGAAAGAATTGATTAGAAATGGGAAAGAGAAGTTGCAAGGAGCTTAAGTTCCATCTGGGGGCCCAGAGGGAATTGGGGCGATTACTAGAAATAGGAGAAAGAGCAAGGCCTTGCAGCCTCAGTAGTGCATCAGCAAGACAATAGGTTCTTCAGTACAGCCACTAAGGTCTAATTACCAGTTAGGGTAGACGAGGAAATAAGCAATTTCTTTTCCCTAAATAATATGATGAGGAGATTTGATTAAGCATTCATTTCTGTTTGCTGGGCTGGAACTTGAACACCCAAGCTCTTAAGTAAGGAAATATTTCCTGTTCTTGCTTTTCATTTTCTTCACATGTTTTGAAATAAATGTTTTTCCCTTCTCTGGTATGCTAAATAATTCCCGACCATGGACTGCCTCCCGATCTCAAACCCAAAAGAGAGCACCAAGTCCCAGGACATGCTGCCAGGGGAGCAAGGGGGCGTGGGGCAGGGCCTGCTTTGAGAAGTTGATCTGGGGACCTTGGTGACATTGGGGACTGGGCCTCACTGCCCCATAGCATCTCATGCCTTGAGCCTTGGCTCTGGGATTTGGGCTGACTCCAGCTTTCCACACCCCCCTCCCACCCGGACTCCAGCTTTCACAAGTTGGAGCTCATCTTTTTTTTTTTTTAAGTTCAGGTGGTGGGGGAAATCTGCATAAATTAGATGTTATTCTTTCTCAGTTTTGAAGCCTATTTGGTTGGAAGCCAGGAAGACAAATCTAAGATTCTAAGGGTTGTCATGCTGACATGTGCCTCAGTATTTGAGGTTGTGGGACCAGGGCCCATGCCTCAGGCACTCCAGCTCTATAGCTTTGACCCCCACTACTCTGTCTGACCAATGGCGACCCAGTGGGCTCAGGTGAGGGCTGTGAATGAAGAGTACTTGTGGTGCTGCCACTCCCTCTTCACCATCCACCCACAGACCTGCTGCTGTAGACACTGGGGTATAGTGGGGGTAGACACTGAATCTGGAGGGGGTATGAATTCATTTTTAAGGCATTTTAGGGTCTACTTGTAAAGCTGGGAAAGTGTGTAAAGGTGAGTGATACCCATAGTTATAGTCCCAAGTCCGCTGCTGGGCCCAGTAGCTGGGCAGTGTGGTCAGTGCCTACTGGGGGCAGAGTGACACCCCACATACCTGGCATAGCTCCTGCTGCCAACCTGGAGTCCTGGTTTGCACTCACACATGAGCTGGACATGACTCTCTGTGCTCAGCCCTCCATGTGCTTCTGATTCCAGGTAGTGGCTATTGATGTGGACATGGCCTTTTTTGAACCTAAAATGAGGGAGATTCTTGAGCAGAATTGCACTGGAGATGATGACTGCAACTTCTTTGACTGTTTTTCCAAGTGCGACTTGCGAGTCAAAAAGTGTGGAGCCCAGAGAGTCAATAGCAACCTGCAGGTGAGAGGGCATGGGGTGAGGGGCATTCAGAGGAGAAGGGGAGTTTGAGGGTGGAGGGGTCATGGGGGAGGGGGTGCAGGGGAAGGAGTAGGGGGCTTGCAGGGGCTTGCAGGGGGTGATGTGAGGTGTGGGAGGGATTGGGGCTGAGGGCCATATCTGGGTATCCTCTGCCCTTAGCTGTAACCCCTGTAACTAGCCCTGGCTTGCTATTCCATGCTACCTGGGCTCTAGGTGTTCAGTGAGGGAAGGGACAGTGGGTGATGGCTGATCATATTCTTCATTATCCCTGGACTTGTTGGCACCTGAGCCCATGGGGTCTAATGGTTGGAATCTCCACAAAGGCCTTTAATGGGACTCCACCCTTGCTATGGGGGTTTGGTTAATCCTTCTCTGTGGGTCTTTGCTACACACACACACACACACACACACACACCTATACACACAGATCGAATAAGCACCCAGCTACTGACCCATCACAGAAATGCTGAACGAGTACAAAGCACTTGGAGAAACCTTTGGGGAGGTTGGAGCGACACAGCACTCAGAGAGGCCTGGGTTTTAACCTGTAGCACAGTTGCTAGCAGGAGAAGGAACATGTGTCTCCAGTTTAGGAGCTCTGGGCTCCAGTCTCACCTAGTTAGGGAGACCCTATGCAGGTTTCTGACAGTGGAAATACAGTGTTCTCTGCCCCACTCAGTTGGGGCACTCAGGTGAGGTACTCAGGTGGGGCGCTCAGGTGGGGCAGGTGGAGCAGCGCTGGTGCTGGCTAGGGCAGGAGCCTGGCTGCCTGTGGACACTGGCTGACTCTTGCTTTGTACTTTCCTACCTCCTGTCTAAACCCCTCCCCCATCTCATCATTTGATCTCCTCAGACAGGAAGGGCTGGTGACCTAGGGCTAGCCTGGTAACCTGCCCTCAGATCACAGCGCCTGAGCTTGATACTACCTAGGTCAGCACAGGACTGTTTCGGAAGACCTGGTGGTCATGTTATTCATTTGATGCTTCTGGACCAAGTCTGCTGAGAGCCCTGGTGGGAAACCCAGCACGACTGGTCTGGGAGCTCGCCTTTCAGCCTCTTTAATTTAATACAGACTCACAGGCTTGGTGGGTATTCAGTAGGGTGACTGTCATCTTCTGAACTGCAGGGACAGGTGCGTTCCACCAGGGTACTAGTCACTTGTGACTCTGTCCCACAGGTGAGGACACCAATACCTGCCCTTTGCAGTATAGAAAGAGATTTAGGTCACTGTTCTTAATATATAAAGAGCTCTTCCAGATCCATGAAGAGGCAAGGACATACACACAAAACTGGCCAGAGAAGAACACGTAACAAATACCTAAAAAAGAAAATCCAAGTGGCCAAAAATATGGCCATTACTTAATTTTCTTCTTCAAAGACATGGAAATTAAAATATAATGATACTAAATTTTCATGTAAAACTATTGGGACTATTTCTTAAAATACTACTAGTTAATGGGTGAGACTTCAGGGATAGATTCATATCTAGATAGATTCATATCTAGTTTTTAGTTTTTGCATCTCTCTGGGGGCACATAACTGTCAACTATCTACACTCTTTAGGGGAGCAATTTCATTTGCTCAGATCTGATTGTTGTCTTTGAAAAAAGTCCCCAAAACGAAATCATACTTTCTTTAACAACTTGAGAAAAAATGAGAAAAAGTAAGGCATGCTTTAGATGAAAAAAAAAATGCAGGTTACAAATCACTGTTTTCTATACGACTCCATTTTTGCTAAAATAGCATGTGATGTGAGACATAAATACCCAAATGTCAAGAGCAATTATTTGTGGATTATGGAAGTACAGACAATTTTTGTCTTCTTCTTTTCTATGTTTTATCAGCTTTCATAGTGGTCTATATTTCTTTTCTTTGTGATGAATTGTGCTAGAAACATGATGACAGTCATACCAAATGATTAGATTAATTCATTTCACTCCTCTCATGGACCGAAATCCCAGACGGTTCCAATATTCACACGTAAAATATGGAAGGTATCAGAGACAAACTAGAGATCAAAAACCTTATAGAGTAAAGAAAGCTTTGCTTGATATGGAACAAAGCTCAAAGACCATGATATGGGTAATTGGTCCAGGGGCCAGTTGGGGGGTTGTATCCTCCCACCAGCCTCAATAAATAAGTCTGCAAAGCCATCCTAGCCCCAGACATTCATCTACCTCCTTAGTTCCTAGAAACACCCCTCAACATGCAGCCCTCCAAGAATCTGCTTCCAGAAACAACCTAATCAAGGGACTTATGTCCTTAAGACATAACATTAACAAATAAATATATAGAAGTGCAACAACCTTATAGAAACTTCCTACCTGACTGATCATCACACATGTACAAATTAAGCCATTTCACCCGTTGTGGAGCAGAAATAACAGATAACATGTGATGGTGGTGGCATAGGACATACAGCCATTCTCGTGTGTTGCTATTGGGGACTCCGCTGGTACAACTCTTTATTTATTTATTTATTTATTTGTTTGTTTGTTTATTTATTCATTCATTCATTCATTCATTCATTCATTCATTCATTCATTCATTCATTCATTTATTTATTTATTTCGCTGGTACAACTCTTAAGGGACCCGTTGGGCAATATTTATCACAACTAAAATTCACATATCCCTTGACCCAGAAATTCCATTTCTAGAAATGCAGTCACATGCACCAAATGAAATGAAAATGAAAATGACTTCTAGACAAGCTATATTTATTGCGCCTTGTTCATCATGCAGCAGGTGTAAACAACCTGTGTTTCCATCAATAGGGAGCTGGCTAAATAATTTATGACACACCCACCCATGTGAGACACACCATTAGCACAGATGGAATTCCTCCTAAGACCTGATTTGGGGGCTGTCTGTGGCCGAGGGCTCAGTGAGTGTGGAGCTCTAGATAGTGGCCATGTGCTGCTGATTGAATCCTGTGAAAGGAGGTGCATGGGTGCGCCCACTGAAGAATATCCCCAGAAGAGCTCGCTCTCTCAAAGCTGGAAGCTGAGTGAGTCAGGAGTGGAAGGAGACTGAGACTTGTGTCTCTTTGGAGCCTTTTCAAATTTTTGCACATGAAATGCACTATCTGTTCAGAAAACAGCAAACAAGATAATTGTTTTAAAAAACCTTTAAACCTTAAAACCTTGCAGAGGTGGGGGCATGGAAGTTAACATGATTTGTCATCTCTGAAACAATAACTATAAAATCCAGCCATTTGTGGAGTGACAAATGTGAGTGCAATGTTACATCTGATACAGAAAAATAAAGTGCTAGTAATTGTCCAGCTCTCGGCCCAGTCTTCCTGATGGGGAGGAAACTATAAAAGCTGTAAAACAGGCAGCATGTTTGAATTAAGCATTTAAAGGACTCTGTGGCACCCATGGCTACCTGCCCTGTTAGAATTAAAGGCTCTGAGATCGTGGCTTAATTTTTATTTTGTCTCTTAAAGTAAAACATTTCAAAGCTCTAACCTGGCCTCTCACCAGAGACGCGTGCTTCATTGTGAGCATCAGAGCCCGGGCCATATTTGCAGCCAACTTTTCGCCAAGCTGTCATTTGACAATGCCTGTCAGGTGGTTGTCACAGTCGCTGTAACCCACATGCAGACAGGAAAGCACCACCTCTGTCTGGTCAGTGACACCTCAGGTTCTAGGGAGGTGTGGGACCAGCCACCTCAGGTCTGCATGAGCCCAGTCATCATGCAGCAGTGCTACATGTGACTCACGAGCCTGTCCTTCGAGTGAAATGCTCCTGGTCATTTTGAAGAGTCACAGAACTTTCTTTTTTTTTAATTATAAAATTTATTCCGGTTTGCAATTTAGGCCATAGACATGTACATAAAAATTCCATAAAAGTGACCAGTATGTAGGGGGTTAGGAGAGGTGGAGATGAGAGGGAGTGGTCAGGGAGGGAAGGTGGTGGATGGTCCCCAGGGAATACAAAGATGTGAAACACATATATAAAAAAATAAATAAATTAAGAAGAAAAGGAATCGGTACAATTTTTACGCTGCGGAGAAGCAGCTCTCCTACCTGCCTGGCACTATACAGATGGCTCTCTCTTTCTCCATTCCCTAGTAACCCAGTCCTTTTTTTTTTCTTTTTTTAAAATTAAATTTAAATTTAAAAAATTTGGATATATATGTATATTTATATTACATTACTCCATTATTGTGTACCCCAGGGCTTTCCCACTTCACTAACACTTGTTAACCATCCTGATCTTTTGTGCTCTTCACCTCCCCTGCCTTCTTCCACCTCCTCCTCTCTCACTCCATGGTTCAGTCCCATTGGTTGTTTTCATTCTTATTCGTTTGTTTGTTTTTCCCTATATTCATCATATAAGTGAGACCATCCTGTACTTCTCTTTTTCTTTTTGACTTATTTCTGCTAATATGAGTCTTTCTAGTTCCATCCAGGTTACTGCGAATGACATGTGTTTGTCCTCCTTGATGGATGCGTAGTATTCCATCGTGTATTTGTACCACATTTTTTTTAGCCAATCACCTGTTTGGGGGCATTTGGTTTGTTTCCAAATCTTGGCAATTGTAAACAGAGCTGCAATGAACATGTGCGTACAGGTGTCCTTTTGAATTAATGTTTTCATGTCCTCTGGGTAGATTCCTAGTAGTGGGATTGCTGGGTCAAATGATAAGTCCACTTTCAATTGTTTGAGGGTTCTCCACACAGTCTTCCATAGTGACTGGGCCAGTTTGCACTCCCACCAGCAGTGTAGGAGAGTTCCTTTTTCTCCACATCCGTGCCAACATTTGTTGTTGTCTGTTTTATTTATGTGGCCATTCTTACTGGTGTAAGATGGTATCTCAGTGTGGTTTTAATTTGCATTTCCCTGATTATTAGTGATGTGGAGCATTTTTTCATATGCCTATTAGCCATTTGTATCTCCTCTTTGGTGAAGTGTCTTTTTAGTTCTTCTCCCCATTTTTTGATTGGGTTTTTTGCTTTGATTTTGTTGAGCTGTAGGAGCTCTTTGTGGATCTTTGTTATGAGACCCTTGTCACTTGTCTGGAGGGCAAAAAATTTCTCCAGTCGGTTGGGTTTCTTTTTCTTTTGTTTATATTGTCTCTTTTGCTGAATAGAAACTTTTTAGTTTGATATAGTCCCAGCTGTTATGTTTTCCTTCATTTTTTTGCCGGCCGTAGTTGTTTCCCCAAATGGATTTCTGAGGTGAAATTCATGAAGGGTTTTGCCCAGGTTTTCTTCTATGTATTTTATGGTTGCAGGTCTCACTTCCAGGTCCTTTATCCATTTTGAGTTAATTTTTGTACAGGGTGTGAGGGTGTTGTCCTGGTCCATTTCTTTTACAAGTTTTGATCCAGTTTTCCTAGCACTATTTACTGAAGAGACTATCCTTGTTCCAGGGTATGTTTTTTGCCATTTTGTCAAAGATTAGTTGACCGTATATGTATGGTTTTATTTCTGGGTATTCGATTCAGATCCATTGGTCTGTTTGTCTGTTTTTGTACCAGGACCATGCTGCTTTGAGTATTATGGCTTTGTAGTGGAGTTTGAAGTCTGGAATAGTAATACCTCCATTCTCTGTTCTGTTTGTCAAAAGGGTTTTGGCTATTCAGTGTCCTTTGTTGTTCCATATGAATTTCAGTAATTTTTGTTCTATCTCTTTGAAATATGTCATTGGAATTGCATTGATATTTGCTGTGGGTCTGTCATATATAGCTTTTATTATGTTGAGGTATGTTTCTTTTATACCAATTTTTTCCAGGGCTTTCATTATGAAAAGATGCTGAACTTTATCGAATGCTTTTTCCCGCATCTATTGATATGATGATAGATATGGTTTTTGTTTTTCTCTTTGTTGATGTGGTGAATTATGTTGATTGACTTTTGGATGTTGAACCATCCCTGTGCTCCTGGGATGAATCCCGCTTGGTCGTGATGGATGATCCTTTTTATGCAATGTTGGATTTGGTTTGCCAGGATCTTGTTTAGAATTTTTGTATTTGTGTTCATTAGGGAGATTGGTCTATAGTTGTCTTTCTGTGCACTATCTTTATTTGGTTTGGGAATTAATGTAATGTTGGCTTCATAGAAGGTATTTGGTAGCTTTCCTTCTTTCTCAATTTTTTGAAAGAGTTTTAATAGTACCGGTGTTACTCTTTGAAAGTTTGGTAGAATTCATTTGTGAAACCATCTGGACCTGGGCTCTTGTTTTTAGGGAGAGTTCTGATGACTGCCTCAGTTTCACTGCTTGTGATTGACCTGTTTAAGTTTTCTATTTTTCTTTGTTCAATTTTGGATGACTGTATTGTTCTAGGAATTTGTCCATCTCTTCCAGGTTGCTGTATTTGTTTGTGTATAGATGTTCGTAGCAGTCTGTATCTTTTGGATTTCTGCTGGATTTGTTGTAATATCTCCCTTTCCGTTTATGATCCTGTTTATTTGCGTTTTCTCTCTTCTTTGTAAGTCTTGCAAGGGGGTTGTCAATTTTATTTATTTTTTCAAAGAACCAGCTTTTGGTTTTGTTATCTTCTCGATGTCCTCTTTGGTTTCTATTTCATTAATTTCTGCTTTTATTTTTGTTATTTCTTGTCTTCTGCTGGGTTTTGGATTTTTTTGTTGCTCTTTTTCTGAGTCTTCAAGTTGGAAGATTGGAGTATTTCTTTGGGCTGTTTCAATTCTTTTTATTTGGGCCTGTATGTATTGCTATAAACTTTCCTCTTAATACTACTTTTGCTGTGTCCCACACATTTTGAAACGTGTCACCATTGTCGTTTGCCTCGATGTAGGTTTTAATTTCTTCTTTGATTTCCTCTTTTACCCAGTGATCCTCCTGTTGTTCAGTCTCTAGGTAGTGTTTATCTCCTTATTTTCTTTTCATTGTTGATTTCTAATTTGATTCCTTTATGATTGGAGAAAGGGGGGTTGGTATTATTTTAATCTTTGTGTATTTGTTCAGGTTTGTCTTGTGACCTAATATATGACCAATTTTAGAGCATGAACTGTGTGCATTTGAAAAAAAAGTGTATTTTTTTCCTTGGGGTTGTAGATATATATCTGTAGATATATGTAGATGTATATATCTATTAGGTTCATTTGGTCTAGCTCTTCCTTTAAAGCTTTTGTTTCTTTGTGTAGTTGTTGTTTTGTTGATCTGTCTTTTGTTTAGAGTAGAGTGTTAAAATCTTCTGCCACATATGTATTCTCACCAATGTTTGATTTCAGTTCTACTAGCAGTTGTTTTATGAATTTTGGTGCTCCCTCATTAGGTACATATATGTTGATTATTGTTATGTCTTTTTGGTGGATTGACCCTTTAGCCATTAGGTAGTGGCCGTCTTTATCTTTTGTCACTTTTGTTAATTTGAAGTCTACTCTGTCTGATATAAGAATGGAACTCCTGCTTTCTTGTGGGGGCCGTTTGCTTGTAGTATAGTTTTCCAGCCCTGCACCTCCAGTCTATGCTTATCCTTAGAGATCAGATGTGTTTCTTGGAGGCAGCAGAATGTTGGGTTCTGTTTTCTGATCCAGTCTTCAAGTCTTCATCTTTTGATTGCTGAGTTTAGACCATTGACATTTAGGGTGATTATTGATGTTTGCAATTCTAACGGTTTCCTGGTGGTCATTTTGGGGGTTATTTTGTTTTTTGTTTTGCTTTTTTGTATTTGTTCTTCTTATGGTTTTGATCTTGAGGCCTCCTGCAAATTTTCTTGGAGTAGGGGTTTAGTGGTAGCAAATTTCTCGAGACTTTGCTTGTCGGAGAAGGTTCTATTTTTCCCTTCATAGAGGAAGGATAGCTTTGCAGGGTAGAGTATTCTTGGCTGGCACATTTTTTCTTGGAGTTTTTTGTAGATGTGACTCTATTCTCTCCTTGATGGAGTGTCTCTTCAGAAAAATCTCATGTCAGTCTAATGGATTTTCCTTTGTAGATTATCTGTAGATTATCTGTAGATTATTTGTAGCCATTCTCATTATTTTTTCCTTTACTTGGGTTCTTGGAAGTTTTATGATGATGTGTCTCACTGTGGCTTTTCTTTCATTAAAGTATTTTGGTGTCCTTTTGGATTCCTGTTATGTCTATTTTCATTTCTTTTTTCAGATTTGGGAAGTTCTCTTCTATTATTATATTGAAAAGCCTTCAAGTTCCCATGACTCTCTCCTCTCAATCTGGGGTTCCTATTACTCTTATGTTTCTTTTCTTTAAGGAATCTGACATATCTCTGCGCTTGTCATCAGTCCTCTTACTTTGTTTCTCTCTCTTTTTCTTTCTTTGTGCTCTCTATTTCTGTATCCTCAAGTGTGCTGATGCATTCTTCTATTTCATCTAATCTGCTTCCATGGTTTTTCTGTGCATTTTTGAGCTCATCTATTGCAACCTTTAAATCTTGAGTCTCTTTCAATTTCAATTTTAGGGGTTCATTTTCATTCTTCAGTTCATTGATTAGGTTATACATATTGATGCTTTCTTTTTTATATGTTTCTACTTCTTCCCTTAGTGCATTAAATGCTTCTATCATACTGTTGTCCTTTTTTTCTAATTCTTCTCTTAATTGTTGGGGAGGCATTTAACATGTTGATGCTGGAATCTTTTTCTGAGATACACATCATTTCTTCAATGTTTTGTTTTCTGGAGATTGTCTTTTCTTTTTTGGTGATGGATTATTTGCTGTAGGGCTTGCTTGCATGTCTAAAGTTTTTCTCCTTACTGTGTTTTGCTTTATAACTTGTTCTACATATTGAGAAACCATGGATCTTGTGTTGGTTGGCATGCTGATGGAAATGTTTTCCAGGTTGAAAGTAGTTCTGTAGTTTAGTTTAGTGATTTGCGCCGGCGCTGCTTGTGGTATCAGCGCCAGTGACTTCCAGCGTCTCACCTGGGTGGGGGAAGGGTTGGGCAGATTCCCTCAGGAACCTGGCTGAAGGGGCTGGCTTCACTGTGGTGAAGGTGGCGCAGGGATGGATCCCTCCCAGAGGCCTGGTGCCGGCACCAGTGACTTCCAGCGTCTCACCTGGGTGGGGGAAGGGTTGGGTGGGTTCCCTCAGGAACCTGGCTGAAGGGGCTGGCTCCCTGGGACAGCAGGCGGTGAAGGCCCACAGGACTTTTTTCATCAGCTGGGAGCTGGGGTGGACTGTCTGCCTTGCAGGGTGGTGGGGTCTCCTCTCAGGAGCTGACTAGTGAGCTTTGTGGGCAGAGGGGAGAGGAGTTGGGGTGGGGGGCTGGGAAGGATGGAGACAAGATCAGGCGTGTTCAGGGTGGTATGGCCGTAGACAGGGAGAAAAGCCAGGTGTGTTTGCCTGTTAGTTGCAGGCATGGGAAGCTTTTGAGGCTGATTTGCTGCCCAAATTGACTGCTTGCTCTCTTTCACTCAGGTCATCTGTGACAAAATTTTCCGACACTGGTTTTCCTTGGCTCCCCATGACATGGCTGTCTCCCTCCCACTCCAGCGACAGCTACAGGAGGCAGTGCAGGAATGTGCAGCTGCAGGGCCCCCCACTGGGAGCACCCAGAGAGCCACCCCCCGAGTGTTCTGGAAGCTTCAACGCCTCCTGCAGGCCACACTAAGGGAACTGCAGGAGGTAGAGAAGTAGCTGCTTGGAGTAGTGGACCCTGGATCTTCTGTGTTGCTGTAAAGAGATATTCACTATGCAAAGGACTGACCATTGGGATGCCATGAGGCTGGACATGGCCAGAGCTGCTCAAATTCCTGATGGCATACCACATCCCCCCATCATCCTGGTTCCATTTCTCTTGTTTGAAATACTGTCCTGACCTCTGATCTGTAATCCTATGAAAAGCTGAGAGGGATGGGGGTACAGAGAGGTTACCTTGGAGGTCCCCAACCAGCAGACAGCATTGATGCTGACATGTGGCCCCTTGCCTCTCAGGTCTTCCTGCAGACTGCTAGCACATTTAAAAGGTGCTCTTGTGTTTGCATGAACACATGTGTGTGCACACGTGTGCATGCACAGGTGTGTGGTGAGACTGTGTGCATAGTTGTGTGCATGTGGACATGGGTATAGCATGTGGGGGAGTGGTACAGGTGAGTGTGCAAGTTCATGTGAGTGTGCCTGCCCCAATGAAGGAGTGAGTGTGTGGGGTGTGTGCTGTGGTGTGGGGAGCACTTTCTCTGGGTGTCCTCTGAGGGAACTTGCCTGGCCTGCCAGGGGTTCCCTTTCTCTGGGAATTAAATGCAATAAAAACAAAAGCTGTATTTTCCAAGAATGTTCTAAGTATTGGGGAGCATGTGTAAGAACACCAGAGCGGTTTTCATTTTGAGGAGCACGTTGACTTTACAAACTGTGTTTGATGTTTGGGGAGCCTCTTATCACACCATCTTGTGGGAAGCAGGGAGTTTGGGGTTTGCTGTGTTGTCTCCCCTGGAGATTTAAAGCACAAAGGTGTGAGCTGGGTGAGGCCCCGGTAGGTGAGGCCGTTGTTTTTATGGACTGAGTGGGCACCTGCTGGGCTGGTACCCCAGACTCAGCAGACATGCAGAGTGGGGTTCCCAGTGAAACTTTCCTGGAAGAGACAGATGCTAGGGGACCACTGGCCTTGTGGTCATTCCCTGGGATGGGCTGTGGTTAGCAGCCAGGCACCCACTGAGCCAGATCTTGCTCTGCATGGTCATCCCCTAGGGCCCCCCTTCTCCAAAGCCATTGTGAGGGGGGCTGGAGGAGGACATGACAGCAGTGGTCCTCCAACTGGACAAGACAAGTCAAATTGTAAAAAGTCACAAATTGACACTAATGCCAAGTGATTTCTCCTTTCCTGGCCTACTCCCTCTCTGCTTTGGACAAAAGGAAGTTGCCCTCAAGTGTTGGAATGCGTTCTCCAGACTGTTTGCTGATTCCTGCACTTCAGATGTTCAGGATGAACCGGGCTGGGTGGCACAGGACATCTCAGGCCCACCAGTTCTGAATTCTGCTACCCCCAAGGGCATGGGCTGCACAGTCCCTGCTCTTCTCACCCTGGTACTGCTGCTAGCATCCTTCCGAATGGCTCTGGATTTCATGAGGGGTGTCTCCAGTCACAAAGGGATCCAACCACTCCACATTTGCATTTATCACCTGGAAAAAAACCCTTGTCAGATCCGCTTGTGGCAAAAGTGAAGTCCAGCTAAATTCTGGTGCAGAAGCCTTGGACTAGTGGGCCTGAAGGCAAAGCAAATTGGCTTTGGGTTCTGAGCAGGGCCTCCTCTCCTCCACCAGGTTGTACTGTGTACTCTTGTTGTTCTGTGGCAGGGGTAGTGGTGGATGGGGGGGTCTCTGAACCTTGGGGGAGGGAACTACCAACCTCAGCCAGGCCCTTGTGTGTGCCAGTGTTTCCAGGAAGACATGGTGTCTCTGGGGGTGGGAGGGACAGGATGGGCTCTGTGGTCTGACCCCATGGGCAGCTGGTCCTGGTGCTGGTGAGGAGAGGGGTTTGGGCCAGTGAGAGGGAAGCAGAACTTTTAAGGGCACTGGCTCTAGGTTGACTGGTCAGCAAGACTGACTCAGCACAGGGAAAAGATACATCTTCATTTTGAACCCAAACGGAAATGACTGTTTTTGCTCATTGTGGAGACTGTGTAACATGCAATTACAGGCACAGTTGTGTTTTCATGGCAAGAAAGGAGTGGTCTGCTCTCTTCTCCCTGGTGGTTGACCGCCCAGGTCACCCATCCACACACCCGTGCCTTTCCCATCTTGCTGGAGAATAGCTATTTCTGCAGCATCTCTTAAACTGTTTCCAGGTTTTTATTTGCGCTTTTCAAGCCCTTGGAAAATAATACTTCTATGTAATACATATGCAATTTTTTTTGTCTTTCTCACTGTGGTGAGGGCTTTGTTCTCACTTAACTGATGGAACCACTGCCTATGTGACCTGCGCTCTCTTGTAGCGGGCTGGACAGACATCTCTCTCCAAGGTCTTGGTGGGAGCTGAAAAGGGCATTAAGGAAGTAAAGGCTGCGTGGGCTGTCTTTTTTTAAAGGTTTATTCAAATTAAAGCAAGTAATGCTTTATGATCTCCAATTCTTCATCAGAAGTCAATTTCCACAGTTTGTCTGGATAAAGTATGGTTCTGATTATATTTCAGTGAAATAACCTTGATTGGATTGCAACTGTCTGGCCATACAGGAGTTGTAGGTGGCCCCAGGCTCTTTAACTGACCATGTGATAACCAATCATCCAGGGCAGTATCATGGAGCTACCACCACTCCGTTCTCATCGCCTAGCAAGCAGTAGGCAGTTTACAGGTGTTTCTCCTCCAGACAGTCCTCCAGGCTTACCTCCTGCTGGTTACCTCCTACCCCATAATAGGTTCCAGCATGCCCAGCCACCCTGAACACCCAGGAGGACCATCCAAGACATTCACGTAGATTTTTGGAAGGGCAGTGGATTCCAAAACTTTATTTGGAAGCTGTTCATTAAGCTTCTAAACCAGGGGAGTTTCTGAGCCAGTAACGTATAAAGACATGCTCAGTGTCCTGGCTGCCTTGGTAATGGATGTCACTCTGGCTGTTCATCCATGTTAGGCCAGGACAGGGAGAGTGGAAGGAGTACCCCACCGTCCACACCCACTTGTGAGTCTTCAAATGTCAGGCTTCCTTCTGAACTCTTGGGGGGCTGCCGGTGTCAAGGCTGACACCCATAGATCTATGGTTCATTTTTACTGTAAAAACTCACCTTTGAGAGTTCGTGTCTTAAGCTCTTAAACTGGACTCATCAGTGTTTGTAGTTGTTGGAACCATTTCCTGAGCTGCTGGGCACCTGAGCCTGGGGCCTGCAGGCCCAGCATGCGCACAGGCCTGGCCGTGGATGGCATTTTCTGCAGAGCTGGGACAGCTGTGCGTGCTGTGTGGTGCATTTCCTTGGTGCACTGCCTGCACCCCTTCCTTGCTCATTTCTCATCAGGTTGCCCTTGATTTTTTAATTATCAGCCCAGTATACGTGCATGAACTCCGAAATCAACCTGCAGTTGTTCTGTCTCCATTACACCACTTACTAGTGTGACACCTTGCAAGACACTTAACTCTGAGCCCTGGCTTCCCCTCCTCCTTGCCCCTTCTTTCCTCCTCTCTTCCCCACTCCCTTCTCTTCCCATTCTTCTCCTCCCCTCCTCCTTTTTGAGAACTCAGCACCAAGGCAGCCAAGGCCTCTCTGCAAAACGGAGAGGTCACCAGCATCTTGAGGTCTCTGAGGTCTCAGACTCTGGAGGTCTGAGGGATAAATGTCATTCACAAACTGTCCACCTGTGCGACAGTCCCTGGAGCTGAGCTGACCTGGTGAGAGCTCACCTCTGCTCTTGCCTGACCCTTGAGCTCTGGGTCCCAAGGCACAGGTGTACCTGGTGGAAGCTTCTAGTCCATCTGAGCTTGGCCTGGGGTGACTGGTCCCCAACCCCACCACCCCGCAGGCAACCAAGGGGCTTCTTGAGCAGGGCAGCAGCAGCTGCTCTCCTTTACCATTGCTGGCCATGAAGAGGCCATGGCTGTTCCTGTGGCCTGAGTGGGCAGTGCCTCCTCTCTCCTCCTGCATGACCTATGATTGACTGAGGGGGGGGACCACTGACCACACCACTTGTGTCAGCAGTGTCTCCCAGCAGAGGCTTCCTGCATTCAAGCTGCCCGGAAGCTGCCCTCCCTGTGCATCTACCTCTTTGCTCTGGGTGCCCACAGCTAGCTGAGGGGTTCCAGGATGCCTCCCACAGCATGCACTTGAGGGGCTTGGTCAGGGTGCTCCCGGTGCTTTCCTGTGGGTCAGCCCCCATGTTTGATCTCTGTATCCGGTACTTCCTCTGACAGAAGCCCAAGATGCAGAGGGCTCGGGATACCACCATCGATGAGGTCACCACAGCCTGGGTGCTTCAGCACAGTGGGGAGTGAGGTGGCAGCATGGGTGGCTCCATGGAAGGGCATTCCTGGTGGGGCACAGGAAGGCCCAGGCCACCACTTCAGGGGACACAGGAGCAAGGGGCTCTCAGCCAGCCTCCTGGAGAGAAGCTCTTGGGAAATGCCCTGAAGCCCTTCTAACCCCTCTAGGCTTCCCTCTGGGTATTCTGATGGAGGCGAGCCCTCCCTTCCAGCGGCCCTGAAGGTGTTATTGGGCACTGACCACAGGCAGCCTGACTGTGCACAGGCCTGCAGTGTGCTGTGGGAGCCCCAGAGCAGGGTGGACTGACTCTAGGGCTTTGATTCAAGAGACCGGTTTTCTTCTGCACATGGTGACAGGAGTGAGGAGTGGCGGCATGGGGGCACTGGGGGAGGGGAGCTGCCTCTGTGAACTTGGCAGGGAGCACATGCGTTGTTCGCAGCGTGTCAGTGTCCACAGCTACATTTTCATCCACACTCATCCACAAGTCAGTCTCTGACTGCTGGGATGATCCAGGATGGAGCAAAAGGGGGCTCAGGGTCTGGGAGGGGCTTTTCGGGGGCCACCTGGAACAGAGCTGGAAGAGCAGAAGAAGCCTCTGTACTTGCTGCTTTTTTCCTTTTTAACCTCCCAGAGTCACTTTTCCTCTCTCCTCTACAAATGCAAGAGCCATTTCTCTGCCAAGAACAATGCTCCCCCCCATAGAAATCCCGCTGAGAAGTTAGCTATTTCCAGCTATGATTGTGACACTATTACAACTTCTACAAAACAACATGTTTGGTGAGGACCAGTGAGAGCTGGCACCGAGGGCACTGTTCTCAAGGGGAGGCTGCTGCCCGGGAAGCAATCTGGCACAGAACAGGGTCTCAGCAACAGGCATCAGTGCTGGCGGGACTGACAGCAGAGCCTCGGCCACCCAGGCACCTCTACCCCAGCAGGCCTGGGGGACACATGCTTGTAGAGACCTGCTTCCACACTAGGCCCCAGGCCCCTGCCAGCCCTTCCAGGTACACACTGCCAGCTCTGGAAGCAGGGTTTCTATAGCTGGGCTGCACCCCGGAAGTCAGGGCTGCTCTCCCAATGGGGACCTTCACTTACATCTGTAACTGTGGACTTTAACTGTGGTTCTTGGGAGCCCAGGGCCTAGGCTGGGCTGTAACAGTGCAGTGAGGCTTTCATAGGTGGCGGGACACATCTAGAGCCAGCTTCCCCCTTAAACATTGTCTCTGAATTAAACGGTGGCTTGCTAAGCAGCCACATTCACCAACACACAAGGAGGCAGAGATTCTAGACTCGCCATCTCTATTCCTTCCCTTAAGTTGACATCTATTTCTTATGGGGAGATCAACTGGCCATCTATCTGGGGGTTTGGTGGATGCCTCTGAGGATGTGCCTGCTGTTTGATCTGGAACCCCTCCCTGGGCCAGAGGCATAGTGATGGTCTGGGGGTGTGGCTGCCTGGGCCTTCAGTGGCTCTACACCTCCCTCTAGCTTGGGGTAAGGCTAGAAAACATGCTGTTAAAATAGGAGGTTATGGGGGTGCTTTAGCAGCTCAGAGTGCTGGTCATCAGCAGGGCTCGTCAGTACTGGCCAGCAGGGCCAGTCATCTGGTCACCCATCAGCAGGGCTGGCCAGTGTTGGTTAGCAAAGCTGGTCACCAGTAGGGCTGGTCATTCGGTCACCCATCAGAAGGACTGGATGGCATTTTCCAGCAGGGTCAGTCACTCGGTCACCAATATTACAACTCTTTGTGGGTGAGTGGCCCACACCAACAACAAACAGCTCCAGGGGATGCCAACCCAGAAACCCAGTGCTCTGCGTGGGTGGTGTCAGAGGCAGGCCTGAGCCATGTGCGGTGATACTGGCCTCTGTAAAGCTCTTTGGCTTCTCTTCTTTCCTCAGAGGCCAGGAACAGCACCCCAGAGTGAGTGTCCCAAGCTGGCATCTACCCTACATTATATCCTGCTGCAGGCTCCTCCACCTCCAAGTCTGATGGGGCCATTTTCAGTCCTGTGGCTGATTAGGTCATTTACCATCAACTCACAGCTCACACCTGATGGTCCAGTCCATGACACTGCACCCAATCTCAGGACCTCTCCACTGCTGCAGGTGGGGGGGGGGCACCATGCTGGAGCTGGCCCCATGAGACCCCTGCTTCCCCCTGCTGCCCTGAACCAGAGGCTGCTTTCCCTGGGGTGGCATGGTGGAGGAACCACTGCCACCCACCAGCACTGCTGGCCTCTGCCTACAGCCCCAGGGGGGCCACTGGTGGCTCTTGGTAAAATGCCTGCCACTTGCTGCCATTTGTACTGCCCCCAAGCAGCTTCTGGGACTGGGTGCAAATCAGCCACTGCTTTTTCAATGGCTCCAGTCCCCTAGGTGGTGGTGGGAAGGGGCCAGTCTTACCCATAGTTATGAACTGGGGGTTCCTGATACCATTGTCACCCACTAAACATGTGACTTTTTTTTGAAAGGTCGGGGGCAATGCACAAGATTGTTCTAAATACTCTTCTCTCCCTTTCCTCCATCTTTTTGCCATAAGTGTACACTGAGAACTCCCTCTGGCATGAGACCCCTCCAACACTTATAAGCCAGCAGTTTGAAAATGTTGTGTGACACTTGCCATAGCCACACAGAGGCTGTTGTGGGTGCCTGGGCTCCTTTGTTATTGCCTATGATGGCTTCTTGTGCCTCCAATTTGGAGGGGGCCTGGGGCTGTGGGTACCAGCTCTCTGGCCTTGGAGAAGGTTGCCTCTGGCCCCTACAGAACTGCCTGACTAGCCGCGGGGTCCAGTACAAACTCATCTTTCTTGAATCCACACCTTAAAGTCCCCACCCTGGCTTTCCAGAGCTCCAGGAAGCCCTGCCAGCTGGCCCCCCAACCCCACCACCTGCCTGGGTCTGAAGACCACACTCAATCCCAATGCCCCCTTCCTCAGTGCAGGGTAAATGAGTTGGTCAGCCTTTTCCCTCCATCAGCCTGTATAACCAGCACACCTGGGGTATTGCATCTTCCCCATGATTGTTTGACCCAGTGAGTGTATGCATGTGTGAGTGTATGTGAGTGTGCACACCTGGACCTGGGAGAGAGGGGATAAAGAGGTACAGAGAGCATAAGAGAGCATGAGCATGAGCATGGGATGAGAAAGCATGAGAGGACACCAGAAAGATCACTCAAAGAGTATAAAGATCCCTGGGGGGGTTGGGGGGGCTCCGCCTGCCTCCTAGGAGCCCCCCCCTGGCCCTGGCCCTGCCCTGCCTGGTGTGTCTGTGTAAATACTAGATCCCATAAGGAACCTATGCAGATTGGTGAGCCCGATGCTTATAGCTGACGACGAGAATGCTTTCCCCCATGGTGAACCTACCCGTACTGGTTTGGTTGCAAAACCCCACATCACAGAATGTGGTTCCAGAGCCTGAAACTTAACTACAGAGTCTCACAAAGGTAGTAACTGAAAAGATACACCTGTATTTGACCAGACGGTTAATTTAGGCTCCTGGCGGCCCAGCCCTGCTCTTACCTGCCTGGTGCATCTGTGTAACTGCTAGACCAATGATGAACCTACGAGAGCTGAGATGGTTCCCCAGCTCAGACTTTCAGCACCTCCCATCTTCATTTTCTGCTTCCATTTCATTTCCTTTCTCTTTAATCACATTTCCTTTCATCCTCTGGTCTCCTGATGTGCCTTTGAAGGCAGTGAGATGGAATGAATGCAGCTGAGGAATTCTGTGATTCAGAGAAAGTTGGAACATTCTCGAAATTGGTGCTTTTGATCCTTGCATCAACTCACTCTAAAGTACCCGCTTATGCTGAAGGCTGTGATCATCTCTGGAGACACATTTGGCCCAACCACTTGCAAGCTGAATCTCCTGCCCATTTCCTACCATGGACTGGACTATCAGCTGCCTCAGGGGCCCAGCCCCTTGAGGTGAGTGGGGTGGTACTGGGAATTTCTGGGACAGAAAGTGAGCCCCTCAAGCACCGACTCAGGACACCTGTGTGACTGGGGGTGCTGGACTCAGAGTCTGAGGGGTCCTGAGCGTCTTGCTCCTGGCATGTTAATTCACAGGTTTTCAGTTCTGGGGGGAAGGCTCTGGGGCTTTCCAAAGCAATTCCCATTTCCTATGTTTTGTGACTCCAGCTATGCCCAGTGGTTCAGGACTTCAGGGGGTTTAGAGGGTCTCACTCTGTGAACGACTCCACAGAAATGTTTTTGTTCTCCGGGACAGGCTGTGTTGGAGCACTGGGCTTCAGGAACACAGCTCATGGAGCCAGACTCCCAGCGAATATAGGATCAGGCTCCTGCGGCCACCAGGCTGCCCCAAAGGAAGGGTTGGGCAACAGGCAAACACTGCCACAGCCCAGCACCTTGGCTAGGTGACACCTGTAGGCCAGGTGTGTGTCTGTGATGGCTCTGAGGTCCCTCACTGCCAACATCTGCACTCTGGCCTGACTGAGAGTGCCAAGGATGGGGCACATGTGTGACCAGGTGTTGGGCAGGGATGGTAACTGTATCCTGAGGGGTGGGGGAGGGTGTAGAGAGGGGACATAGCGCTCACAGTGCAGAATGCCCATCAACCAGGAGAATAGGAGAAGGTAGGGTAGGATGGCTGCCAGCTTCTGTGTCACTCTGAGTGGGGCTTAGAGGTGCTGTAAGAGGGGCCATGGGAGCAGGAGCAGGAGCAGGAACAGGAGCAGGAGCAGAAGCAGGGTGTGGCTGTGCTGGGGCATTGGCCCCTGCTTCCAGGTCTCATTTGCAAGAGCTGGAGAGCTGCAGAGGTGCAGCTGAAGTGCCAGCTTCCCCACAGAGGTCATCCTAGAGAGGGAATCTGGCTCATTAGCAGGGGAGCTGCAAACTTGAATTCAGGTTGCAACAGCTTCCAGCGAGTGGGGCCAGACAGCAGAGGCAAAGTCATTTATAATGAGCCTGAGCTGCTCAGCCTGCACATTGGAACTGTGGGCTCCACGGCCCCACAGAGGTGGCCAGGGACCCCAGACACGGGGCACTGTACAGGTGTATGCAGCGTCCTTAGGAACAGCAGCCTACCTGCAGAGCACGGGGCGGTGTTCCGCCTTTCACAGGAACAGCAGCTTGAGCTGCCTCTCAGATGCAATGGGGCAAATCATCTCTCCCGCAGCTACTTGCTGGGGCAGGGAGCCGACTGTTGGCAGGAGTAACTTGAACTTGTGACTTGTGCCTGACTGAGGGGTTACCTAGCTTGGGACTTGGGTGGAACACAGTCAGAACCAGTTGTGTTCAGAGTTCCTTGGGTCATCACTGGCAGCCAGCACCCTGAATCCCTGACCCTCTGGGGTCAAAAATGTCGGACCCCTGACCTTCTCGGGTCAAGGCCAGCACTCACCCCGCTCAGCAGGGCACTGGGGCTGGACTGTCCCCATGGATAGATGTCCTTGGTAAACCCTTAAATGAGAGCAGTGAACTATGGAATATTGGAATATTATGATTTTTCTCTTTTCATATTTTAACAGTGAAACCCAGTTAGTACTTAGCGATTGTGGTCTGAGGCTGATGAGTGGTGATGATGCCTTTAGTTACCATCTCTCCTTCATCACATGGACATCGTTTCTTCTTTCTAGGTGGGAGCAATTAAGACCTACCCCCTTAGCATTCATGTTGGTATATATACAGGTAGACACACACATGTATTTAGAACTCTAGTTTCTAAACACAAAACCACTTGTTCCGAAGATGGTGATAAGAATGGACATTCAACATACATTTTATTCTTCTGCACTTCATACCTCTGATCTTTTGGTAATACTGTTGGTGGTTGAAAATTAATAATTTTTGTTTTTAAAGGGCAAAGTTTTCCAAGGGCCAGTTTTCAAATTTTCCCAGGGAAAATTATTTTGAATAGTTAAATTTAATAAGATTATGCCCCAAGTTCTTGGAAAAAATACAAGTCTATAAAAATCAAGGTTATTTTTGCTCAAATCCTCAGGAAAGAACTGTTCTGAGTTGGGAGGGACCACAATTCCTTTCTCAGACTCCCGTCTGTGCTACCTGCTTGTTTTCCAGGCAGGGTCCGCAGGTGGGTGCCTGTTCTCACATAGGGGCTTGCTTTCTTGGTTTCTAAAACTTGGAATTTCCTTTTGTGACTGTGACACAGATCCTCTGAGAAGCTGCACTCAGAGTTGGAGAGAAACCTGCTTTATTTGAGCTTATGCCTCGTCTCTGAAATGCTCAAAAATGCAAGGTTCTGTTTATTATACACATTGTATGAGGGATTTGACTTTGCTGCTGATATTGCCATCTTAGTGCTTTGTGGTGTTCTGGAGTGATCTATTTGACTTTTTAATGGTACATAGACCCCATACCAAAATATAGAGACAACTGATACCGGGCAGTGAGGGGGTACTAACAGTGGCCTGGGATGGTACCCAAGGAGTTCACCAGTACTGAGTCCTCCACCCATGTGCACCATTGCCAGACCACTCAGGGTCAGGGAACAACACTAATGGGATTTATTTAACAAACAAAGGAAAACAAAGAGTGACTGAGGCTGCAAGTGGCCAGTTATCTCACCCCAGTTACAGCCCAGTGTTTTAATATCCTAGACTGAAAGATCAAGGTGGCATCTCTCTACCACTACAGACCTGGAATACATATTCCACACAAAACCCAAAGTGGTATCTTCAACTGCTTTTGCCTCTCCCTGCCTCTGGGAGGCCAGCAACAATAGTCAGAATGATCAACCTTCGGGAGCTGCAATGGCTGGCTCCTTTCTCCTCTCCCCCAAAATGGCGGCCATTTTTGCATGTTGGAACTCCAGGGGCTGTTTCTGCAGCTCCTTATATCCCCATCAGTCTCCACCCTGATTCTTTCTTGATCTGGGCAGATCTCACCTGGTGCTGTTTCCTCCCCTTCTCAACCTGTGACAGCCTCTGCTTGTAGCCTGGCCTCCTTGTTACAGAACAAAACGACTTTGTCCTTATAATCCCTCTCTCTCCATGAGGGTGGGGCAGGTTTCTGGTGGCAGTATGGGCAACTGTAACATGGACACTGGACCCTAAAGTCTTCCCTTGAGATGCTGAAGATCAGGTAGGAAAAGCAGATGGGTGCACAGGGCAAGCAGGTCTGTGAAACTTAGAAGGTTGGCACCAAAAAAACCTTTGAACTTGGAGACTTTTCTGGGCTTTGGTGTCCCTGTCTGGGGGTCCTTGAGAGACAATCTATTGATTACAAAGCCCCAGCAAAGGCTACTCTGGAGGCTGAGTCCTGGAGGGAATGAGGTGGACTTGCCCAGCTCCAGGGCGGGGAACAAGGGCTGCTGGGAGTGTGCTCAGCACATCTGTGTCTCAGCCATACCTTTTGTTCTTGGATACCTCTTTGGACTCTGAAGTTTCCCAGAACTGTGACCCCCACCGGGGATCATAACAGGGGCGCCTGGGAGGACAGGACGCGCCATCTGGTGACTTGGAGAACTCATACAGGTTGGTGAAAAACTTCCTACGAGAGAAAGGTCAGCAGTGCAGCCAATTTTGGGGTCCGCTGACAAGGGCCTCAGAAGACAGCTGTTCCTGCTGCTGCTGCCAGAGGTCCATGTGGGCTCATAAAAAATCCTATTGTGGGTTTTTTGGGGGGAACCAGTGGCGTCATGTCCCTGATGAGGTCGTCTACCATCTCTTCCCCAGCTTAATTGAGCAGCTGAATCATACAGTTAAAATAGGAGGCCTGTTTTCAAGGGACAAACAGCCAAAAACACTAGACTCCCACTCTCGGGAAATAGCTGGGACGTGTTATCTTTGGCATGAGGATTAACTATCAACTCATCAAGCTGATGATCGGCTGATCCCAGCATCTCCCCTCTCTCTGTCTCATGATGTTTTCTTAAAGAAGAAATTGCTTGTATTGGAATTGAAAAGAAAATATTAAGTGAGATGGTACAGTTTTGGACAGACAGTACCCACAGAGACCCTGTGGAGATAAAGGAACCGCATGCCCCAGAAGAGAGAACCCCCTGGGAGCCCCATCTCCCATCACAAAGCTGGCAGGACACACAGTTACCTGCAGCAAGAGTGGTATGAGTGGCCTGATCCCTCCCTTGCACCCAGGGCTCCCTTGGAAGCACAGGCTCTTCTTATAAAAAAATCAAAGAGCAAATGACCACCACCCCCAATTTCCCACCCACATGTTTCTCGTTCTCAGCTGGTAGGAAGTCTTGTCTCAGAAGATTTGGGGTGGGGGAGCAGAGGCCCTGCCCCCGTTGGGGGAGCAGTACCACCTTGAAAATGGGCTCCAAAGAGAAGTCCTTGCATGTGGATCTGACCTGATGCTCCTCACTGGACTTGAACTTGGGGGCCTGTGACCACACACCCTTGTGTGAGTATGTGTATGTGTGTCTGTGAGCACCAGTTGGTACCAGCTCCATGTTCAGAAGAAAAAGAATGGGGAGACTTTGAGGGGGCTACCAGGAGGAGCCCCCATCCATCCCCTGGATCTGCTAGCAGCTTGGGGCATTTTCTTTTCCTTCCTTCCTTCCTTCCTTCCTTCCTTCCTTCCTTCCTTCCTTCCTTCCTTCCTTCCTCCCTTCCTTCCTTCCATTATTATTCATTCTTTAACATACATACAACATTGGCAAGTGGTTGTTGGAATGCCTTCCCCTCCCATCTTGGGGCATATTCTATGGCAAATCTCAAGCAGGGGCATAGGCAGCTCTGGGGTGGCTGTGGATTCTGGGCCTTGGCGGCTCTGCGGTTGAGGAGGGGAACAGCCTGATGACCTTGACCTTTGACTTCCTGGTCTTCCCGTGGGCCTGTGGAAGTGCTGCTGTCTGGAGTATGGGGGACATTGCCCCCTCTACCTTGCAGTTCCCCTCAGTTGAGTTCAGTCCCCTCCCTTGGCAAAGGCTTTGACTGTGTGGGGGAGATGCAGCAAGTGAGGGTGGGGATGGCAGGGAGCAGATTGCTGTCACCCCCTGCTTAGCCTGGGAGAGAGACAGTGTCCCCCAGCCAAGGACACAGTTCTGGGGGGAAGTCCAGCAGGCAGCCATGGAAGAGCAACCACAGTGGCATAAAGGAACTTTACATTTGGGGTGCAAGCCAGACTGAAAGCTTTCTGGTTGCCTGAGCAGTGGATCTTGGCATGTGGGGCAGTGCCTGGGGCACCTACCCCTTGGAGCCCTGAGCTGTGTGGTCGCCCAAGGAAAGATGAAGCTGGACATAGCTGGTGGGGCAGCTCCCCTGAGGCTGTTGCCTTGTGGCCAGTGTTTTTGGGGGGCCGTGAGGAATAGGCAAGTCTGTGGGCCTCTGCAGCTAATTTTCCATGCACGCACTGGAGTTCCCTGGGCTCCTGTCTTTTCCCAGTGAAATCATGCAGCAAGCCATTGTTAATAGTTCAACGTCAAGTAGGAGAGAGTATTGATCTGAACGGAGCACTTTTCTCAATTGCTACCCGATTTGGAAATTGAAATTGACATAAGGCCTCCTGATTCCTTGGCAGAAATAAAAGGGGATCAATAACAGAACATGCGTTGAGTCCTAAACAAAGAAATGAATGGGAAAGAAAAACTAGAAAATAGATGAAAATGTGGGAGACTGACCTCTGAGTGGGCAAGAGCTGGATGCTAGGAAAGCCCAGCACAGCGGGTAGGGATCCTGGCTCATGGGTGGGGGCAGCACGAGTTTGAGGTCACGCATGCCCACACATGGGGGTTTACCATACCTGCGTGAACAACTCGCCTACATGAACAACTCACCTTTGTGGTGCCCCTGGAGGGAATTAGTTCCAGGGCGTCCACAGTTTCCTCTGCCCTCAGAGGCAGGGTTCTGGGATCTGCCGTGATGGAAGGGGAAGCTATGTCCCAAAAGCATATTGGGGTGAAAAATAGGAGCAGTGAGGCAAGAGGGAAGCACACAGCCCCCATAGGCTCCTCAGGTCCCCCACCCCATGCTGGCTAAACGAGACCCTCCTGTCATCCTCCCAATACCCCAAGGATCTCCCCCTTTCTCCCCTGAAGTCTGGTTGCTGGAGAAAACAGTGGTCAGTGGGGATGGCATGAGCCGGTGGGACGAGCTGTGCTGAATTGACCAATCCTACACTTGCACCAGACCATGACCTTCAAGTAAGATAAAGACTGGATTTTTTAAGTGCAGTTTTAGGTTAGCAGCAAATCTGAGCAGAAAGTACAGTGTCCCCATGTCCTTCCTGCCCCCACAGATGCAGTGCCCCACCGGTAGATGCATGCTCCCACCTAGCGGTGCTCGCCCCCGGACTGATAAACCAGCGGGACGCATCCTCATCGTCAAGTTCAGAGCTTGCACAAGGAGTCTGGTGGGCTTGATGATGAGGGTGTGACAACATCCCTGCAATGCTACTATAGACCTGCAGAGACGAGCGCCCCAATCCTCTGTGTGCCTCCTGTTTCTGTGGGCAGAGGACGGGGAAGTGCTGGTGGAGAAGGGTGGTGGACCGGTTGTGTCTGACTGGTGGGGACAGACTGGAAAACCACCGGAGAAGAAAGGGGTAGATTCTGATTCACTTTCCTGGAGAGGAGACATGGAGGACACAACCCTTTGGGGGGCTGGACTGGAGGGAACAAAAGGGATGATCAGATTTAGAGCAGCAGGCGGGGTTTTTATGACTTCTGTTCACCTTCATACTCCCAGTGCCTAGTGCACGGTGGGCCCTCACCACGCATTGGGGTGGATTTGACTCACCTTACAGAACTGGATGGGAGCTGGGCCGGGTGAAGATGTCCCTACTGCCACGTCACCAGAGCTGTCAGGAAACCCAACCTCAAGGGGGTCAAGCCTGGTGGGTGTAGGCACATTCCCAGGACTGGGGGAGGTGTGCAGGGTGAGTCAGCGCGGCTTCCAGATGCTCCGCATGAAGGTCACAGCCCGCAGGGTCACCAGGAGTAAAGCTGCCTGCTTCCGGGCAGGAACTGGCAGGATGCCCCCCCCTGCGGAACCCCTGCATCATGTTGGGAAGCAGCAACAGATTTCGGCATCAGGGTTCATGGGTCATCACCCATGCCAACAAACGATGAGCCAGCTGCCAGGAGCTGGACTGCCTGTGACCAGAGCAGGCGCCTGGCTAGGAGCAAGCAGCGGGGTCCTACATATACTTGCGGGGCTGCTAAGGGGCCTGGGCTTAGCAGGCGGCAGACCAGGCAGCCATGTGGGATTCTTGGAGTCTGGGAGGCCCACTCCAGGATGGAGGCAGTATAGTTGGGGGTGGAAAGTGCTGCGTGAATGGAGGCTGCTTGCTCCCACCGGGAGGTGTTTGAGGGACAAGGCAAGTGTTGGCCATGAGACTGCCTGCTGCGGGGAGGCCATCTGGGACAAAGATGTGAACACCTATGAGGTATGTGGTCACTGTCTCACCTGCAAGGGGCAGGGTTCTGCCCTGGACATGCCAGCGCCTGGAGCGCAGACCCAATCACCGTCCAGTTCTCTTTGTCCTTGGAACCCAAAGCCATAGAGTTGGGCACGTCCCCTTGCATCCCAGGAGCACGGGAGAGTGGAGAGAACATGCAGCCTCACAGCTGCAAATATTAAAATGCAAACTAGCAGCTTGCAAATCACCTAACCTTTCAACAGGTCGTGGGGGACGGAGGGTTTGTGAAAGCACCTCAAGATGATGAATAGAAAGTTGCTGACCTAAGTAACTGTTCTGTTTTTAAAAAGAGACTTTCTTTTCCTGAAAGCATCGAGTGAGTGAAACCCTTTTTGTCTTTGACACCAAATAAAATCATTAAAGATGGAAAACGCCTTATATTGGCCGATGTTGGGGTGGGCTTAAAAATGCGTGTTCTCTCCATGCTCGGAGTGTGAGGATGAATACTTGCTCTTGTGAGCGCCCCCAAGAGAGAGCAACCAAGGGGCACCAGGAAGCAGGGAGCCTGGATGTGGTACCACCTCTGCCTCCCAGGCAAGGTAAATCTCAAGGGACTCCCCACAACTGGGTCAGAATATGAGGACCCAGGGGGCGACTGACCCCCATGAGCATATTCCTGCACCCTTGCTGTTCTTTTTTTTTTTGAGACTAGGTCTTGCTATTTTTGCCCGTGGAACCGCAGGCTCTCGTTGCCCGGGGTACCACAGACTCAAGCAATCCCCAGCCTCAGCTTCCCAGGTAGCTGGGATTACAGGCGCGCACCACCACGCCCAGCTATTTTTTTTGGAAGTAGATCTCGCTACGGGCCCCAGGCAGGGCTCGAACCACAATCCCTAGCCCCGGTTGCTTCATAGGCTGAAGCTTACAAGCACAAGCCACCGTGCCCGGCCCACCCTTGCTGTTCTGGAGCAAAGAACAGTCACCTTCGGTTCCTGGAGAATTACCATGGCTGGCATGGGGTCACCTTCTGGGAAAGTCGTGAAGCAGTCCACAGATGACTGTGATTCAGGGTAAACCTTGAGCAAGACGGAATCTGCCTGGGTTCTGTTTTCATATATTTCACTTTATAAGGTGGAGTCAAGAGTCCCCAAACTTCACCAGGGCCTGAAGACATTGAAGCGTGGAGCTGAATGCATGGGCAGATTCAAGTCACTCATCACGCAGGCTCACATGCCTCAGTTTCCCCATCTAGGATCTGATGCTGTCTCTTCTAAGCAGACTTGTCACAGAGCCTATCATACAGCCAAGGCCCCAAACTTGGTGCTGCCCACACCCCAACACTGCGTGGTGCCCGGCTCTCACAGGAAAGTTAACTGAGTGACTGTGAGACCCTCTTCCAGAGCAGATCCCCCCAGGCTGGGGTCGACTGCCAGTGACCCAGGACATGACCTTCCCTGCAATGGCCTTGAGGCCTTGCTTTTTGGCCCCATGGTGGCTGCTGACTTGTACCCCATAGTGCTGGGATGTTCTTTCAGTCTGACCTAAGGGAGGCCATCATCAGGGTATAGCCCAGCTGTAGGGCTCTGGTGCTGAGGCTGAATGCTGGCCCTCCTCAAGCAGCCTATCCAGCCTAGCGTTGGCTTAGGGTGGGGCAGCTGTAAGCAAAGTTGCTGGGGTAGTGAGCCAGATGAGTCTAGCTTGGCAACAGTGCCCAGCTGGGCCCCCCACATCCCAGCCCTAGGTCCCAGGTTCATCTGGACGCATTCTTGGCTGGACACCAGAGACCACGTGTGACCTCTGGCCACACTGGTTAGAGTAGGAAGGTCAGGGTAGTGAAGCTAGTGTCAGGGGACTGAGGTGTGCAGCCCAGGAACCTCTGAGGAAGTGGCTCTACCCCGGCGCTGTGACGACTGTGGTTACTCAGGTGTTTCTGTCCACCCACCTGGGCCTCCTGGGCTGCTGGGAGGGGGGGGGCTGCAGGCAGGATCACCTCACCCATAAAAGCCAGGACTTGGCCTTAAGAGCTTGTGCAGGTGGGTCACCTAAAAGGAGTAAAAGGACATTTTGTTGGGGAGAAGATAGTGGCATTCTGCCCAGCCGGGTTCCTGAGGGGCGAGCTGGCTCTGTTTGAGACGCCCGAATGGCAGGTAGCACTGGATGTAGGATACAGGATACAGTCACAGGGGCTGGTCTCCCTCAAAGAGCTGCTGGGGTGCAAAAGCTCCAGCTCCTGATTCCTTCATGGGGCCCCAGCCATCTTCTGTAGGATGGCTGGGCAGTGCCAGGGTGACAAGATTCTCAGTGGGGAGAGGGCAAGTCGGTCTGTTGGGTGGTGGCATGATATGGAAAACTAGGAGTTGAGCCATGACAGGCCAGGACAAATCAGAACAGACATGGCCAGGAAGGTGCTGGTGGGGTTCCCATGGCCTCCCCCATTGCCAATCTGGGAAACAACTCTGGCAACTCAAAGAAACTGCCGGTGCTGGATCTGGGCACCAGCTCTTTCCTGAGTCCTAGACACTCAGCTCTGGGCCTGGCCCATCACCCTGGGAGACCAGCTGCCTTCTTGGAGGCCAGGTGAGCAGGGAGTGAGGCCTGGGCTCAGTGCTGTCACCTGGGCCCTGAGTCAGCACATGTGCAGGAATCTCTGGGCTGGAGCAGGGAGCTGGAGCTGGAGGCAGCAGACTCCCCTGCTGGAAACACCTGGGAGGCTCCCACATAGCCCTGCCCATCCCTCTCTTCTTCCCACTCCTCTGCTCCCTGGAAGGGCTGGTGATACCAGGTCCCAGGGGACAGGTGGGGGCCCTACCCCAGGAGGAGCTTGGCCCTGACCGTGTGGGGGCCGAGCAGCGCCTTTTGCAGAGAAAGCACTCAGTGTTTGCAGCTCTGGGAACTGGATACCACCTCCTCCCACACAGAGGCCAGGCCACCCGCTGAGAACCACGCCTGCTATGTGGGTCATCAGAGCAGAGGCTGCATTACAGTCTCCTCACTACAGTGAGAGGCCACATGAGCCTACGTCTGCCGGAGTCCCAGAGGCCTGGAATCCAGGGGTCAGAAAGCACCTGAAGTCATGAGTCCAGCTCCTCGCTCAGCATATTCTAAGCTGGCCCTGGCCCTAACCCTGCCCGCCAGTCAATACCTGAGCTCTGCCGCTGCCTGGCTGCACCACGGTTCAAGGAGGCCCCTGGAGAGGTTTTAATTGGTATAAAATCCTTGCACGAGTCAGTTCAGCTTCTACCTCACTTCCAGGCCCATTTGTCCATCAGTGTGTGGAGGGCTTGGCCAGACCCCAGGGTGGTTTCCAGCCTGGCTGTTAGCCAGCTGGGTGACCTTGAGCCAGGCACTTAATCTCCAGGGCCCCAGGCTCAAGTGGGGTTAAGATAATAACTGCTTTAAGAATTGACACTCATGTCTGCAGCTGCTTGCTGGGAGGGCTGGGCTGGGCTGGGACAGTGCTGGACAGAAGGCAAGGGAACCCAGGGACAGGTCCTGGGAGCATGGCCACCATAGCCTGAGGGTGGATGGATACTGGCCTGAGGTCAGCATCCTTGGGCTGGACTTTCAGCTCAAGCTGAACTTGGTTACTTTATTAATTGAAAATTCCAATTCTGCCCATGATTTCAGACCTCTGGTCAACATGTGGGAGATGGAGCTGATATGGCTGCCCTGCCCCCAGGAACCCAGCTCCACACACACATGAATGCTTTAACAACACGTTTGAAAATTCAGATCCAGGCTGGAAATTCCCCAGCACCAGAATAAAGGGAATGTAGAACCGTGGCTGGGAGCTGTGGGAAATCTGCGGTCTATGCACTTCTGCTTCCCGCCTTCAAGGAGGATGGAGTTAAGACCACAGGTGATCCCACTTTCCTGCCCACTGCCCACATGACTCAGAGTTGGGAGGAGGCACGCCACCTGCATGCCAGAGTGGCAGACTCCACCCACTTGACATGACATGGCTCAGAAGAACCCCTGCTCTCAGTTGTAGTGGGAATAATCAGCAGAGTGGTGACTTGGTGGGTATAAGGTTACACCACACCGCTGTCAAGAAGCAGAAACCTAGGAGGCTTTTTGATATTCGAGGTCTTTTGTTTTTCCATATGAACTTCTGTAATTGTTTTTCTATCTCTTTAAAGAATGTTGTTGGAATTTTTATAGGGATTGCATTGAATCTGTAGATTGCTTTGGGAAGGATGGTCATTTGATGATGTTAATTCTTCCAATCCATGAGCAGGGGATGTCTTTCCATTTCCTTATGTCTTCCTCTATCTCTTTTAGCAGTGTTTTAAGGTTTTCTTTGTATAGTTCTTTCACGTGTTTTGTTAAGTTTATTCCCAGGTATTTAATTGTTTTGGGTGCAATGGTGAATGGAATGACTTTTTAAATTTCTTCTTCTTCTTGGCTTTTTGTATATAGAAAGGCTTCTGTGTGTTGATTTTGTAACTGGCTACCTTACTGAACTGTTTTATCATTTCAAGAAGTTTTTCTGTAGATTTTTTGGGAGGCCTAACTATTCCAGACTTGAAGTTATATTACAGAGGCATAATAATTAAAACAGCATGGTATGGTACAACAACAGACAAGCAGACCAATGGAACAGAATTGAGTAGCCGGAAATAAAACCACACATGGTATAGTCAACTAATATTCGACAAAGGAGGGAAAAAATTACATTGGAATAAAGATATTCTCTTCAATAAATGGTGCTGGGAAAATTGGACTAAAACCTGCAAAAAAATGGACCAAGACAACATCCTCACAGCATGCACAAAAGCCAACTCAAAATGGTCAAAGACTTAAACATCAGGCCCGAAACCATAACATACATAGAAGAAAACCTGGGCAAAACCCTCCATGAATTACAATTCAGAAATCCCTTTCTAGAAACATCTATAGATGGCAAAAAAAGAAAGAAAACATAAACAGATGGAACTACATCAAGCTAAAAAGATTTTGTACAGCAAAAGAGACAACAGAAAAAACTAAAAGAAGCCCATCAGAATGGGAAAAATTTTTGCCCTCCACAAGAGTGATAAGGATTTGATAAAGAAGATCCACAAGAACTTACACAATTAAACAAAAACAGAACAAGAAACCCAATCAAAAAATGGGGAGAAGAACTAAAAAGACACTTTTTCAAAGAGGAAATACAAATGGCCAACAGACACATGAAAAATTGTTCAATGTCACTAGCAATAAGGGAAATGCAAATTAAAACCACAATGAGGAAAGTGACATAATTTTAAGAAAGAATATAAAACACTAAGTAAGACCAGCAAAACTCATGTATTTGAAGACACACAGTTGCTCCTGCTGTGTGACAAGGCACCCAGAACTTGATGGCATAAAAACAGACCATTTTTTGATGCTCATGAAATCTGTGGGTGGGCTTCTGGAAGTGCACGTGGGGAGAGCCCCCTTCTGAGAGGCAGGAAGACCTGCACTCAATATGGCATCTTTCCTCAAGGTCTGATGGGTCTGGAGTTCAGGTTTCTCAGGGATGGTTCTGGATTTCTGACCCCAAGCCAGAAAGCCTTGGTCTCCAAGCTGCAGGAACTCTCTTGTTACCAAAACTGCACTGATGTTGTTCTAAGAAGTGTGCAGCCTGGAGGGGCTGGTAAGGGGGAATCCGCTGTGTGCCTCTGATCTTGTCACTGGTGTTTTCATTCTCCTTTCTCTCTCTTCCAGAATGACAAGCTGTGTGTTGTAACCCTAGGTGACCTATTTGTCTGAATTTGTTCAGAAACTACTTAAGCTACAACTGTGTACTTATCATCAGCCTTGGGGAAAAGGAGAATGTGTATGCCCTGGAACAACTGCAGAGAGCACACCCTGGTACTTTGGGAAGGAGTGTGGTGAACTCTTGGGTGCTGATTACTGAGTTCTAGGTCTCCCCAAGTCTGTATCTTTGGGGGGAAAGGGCATGGTTCAAAGTGAGGCTGGAAACCTGCAGTGGGAATCTCTGTTTCTATTTCTTCTGGAAAATGTTTAGGTGACTATTATAGGGTAAATGAGTTATCAGGGTTTTTCACACCCCTCTACCATTGGCCTCTATGATCAGCACCTGTGGTATTGCACCTCCCCATGATTGTACACACTGGCCCAACAGGTGAGTGCATGGGTAAGTGGGATCGCCTGGGGCTAGGAGGAAGGGATTAAATGGGCAGTGTCACCCTATGGGGAGGAGGGAACTCAAGTGGCTGTTTTCCTGATGACTGGTTTCCAGTGCTCACTATTGAAAGTCCAAGGGCTCCGACATTCTTCTTTAGCTGCTAAAACCAATGGTGAACCTACCTGGTTTGGAATGGTTGCAAAACAACTATTCATGTAATAAAAAGTGCAAGGTTATTGCAAAGGTGACTAATGATCAGTGGACATCATTTTCTTGTCTGTCTTTAATGGCTGCAATAATTATATGCTAGATTTGAGGAAAGACTGTCAAAATGAGAGAAGTTGACTTCATAGCTTTTAGAAAAAAGTAGAAAACAATGAAGTGAAATAGGTTAAATTTTCCTCCAGTTGACCTTTGGATATGATTGTAAAGAGCCGGACGCAGAGTTGCGAGAAAGGATGAACGAGAGAGATTGACACAGCTGTAGACTGACCGTGGGATACTGGAATTGTGGCCAGTAGCAATTTAATGTACCCCCATCAGTCCTTATAAAGGCATTCAGGCAAAGGGGAAAAAAAGTGGCCAAGAGAATGTCTTACGGCCAATTAACCAAGGAAGACTAATGGCTAGGGTACAATAAAATTGGGCAAGACATTCGTTCCGGTGAGATAATGGCGATCAGGGGATTCACCCATAAATTTGTTGGTATCTCCCAAGGAAAGTTTCTTAAGGTAAACATTGGAGAAATGGAGAAGCTGCTCTCTACTCTCCGGAGGTCAATCCTGCCAGTCCTGTCTCCAGTGTTCTGAAAACAGATAAGATAGTGAAGTGGAGTATTCTTCATTTCACAGCATGAGCCCAGTTCTGCTGTGGCAGCTTCCAGTATACGATGAAGAAGCAACTCAAAAAAAAAAGCTGATCGGGCCCAGCAGGCCGCTGAAGAGAGGCCGAGCATGCTCACCCGTCAGGATGTGCGTACAGAAACCACAGCAACTTCACGAGGATACTCTCCTAAAGAGTGGAAGATGACAAATGTTGGTGAGGATGTGGAAAAGTGGGAACCCAAATACTGCTGGTGAGGATGTAAAAGGATGCAGCTGTGGTGGGAAATGGTTGGGCATTTCCTTAAGACGTTAAACATAGGGAGCTTCTGTGAATATTCAGGGAGCAGAGTATGAAGGATAAGGGCAGCTCAATGAAGAAAACGAAGGCTTCCAGGTAACGTTTAACCCAGGATTTCAAGACACCTAAATGGTGATAGTGCTGCAGACCTCTGGATTCTATCACAGGCTGTAAGCCAGTTAGGCACCACTACATACTCCCTCCCCACCCCCAACCCCCTGGAACATGGACACTGGGGCAATTAAAAGAGCCACTGAAATATTAAAAAAAAAAAAGTTAAACATAAGATGCGCTCTGATCCAGCAGTGCCACTCCTAAGAATATTCTGGAAATAATTGGAAACAGGAGTCCAAATGAATGCTGGCACATAGGTGTTCACAGCAACCTTCCTCACAGCAGTCATCCTGAACACACTGACTCCACATCAACAGCTGGAGGATGAGCATAGTGCAGTCCGTCTGCCCATCCATCCATGCATCTGTCCATTGTGCAGCGGGAGGGTGAGCAGCCGGGGGAGTGCAGAGCTGACACGGGCTGCCTGTGGGTAACTCTCAGATACCCTGTTGTGGGAAAGAAGCTGAGGCAAAGGCCATGGACTGTGGGCTTCTGCTTACAGAGTCTGTCTGCTAGCAGGTCTCACGGGGACAGAAGGAGGGTCATTGTGGTCCAGGGTGTGGGAGGCTGAGTGGGGAGGGCGCTGAAAGGGCAAGCATGAGGCTGCTTTGGGGTAAGTCCTGGATGAGGTCATGGTGCTGGTTGCACAATGCCGAGCACCTTCCATGGATCCTCACTGCCACCAGACAGCCCCCGTTAAGGTGGCCCCTAGGGTGCCTTTCACAGAAGGCTCATGTGACCATGAGAATGTCTGAAGGTGGTAGCAGAGATTCGGTTTCTCCATCGCTCGTCTCAGGGTTGACAGATATCTATTCCCTGCCTCTGTGCTTTCCATTGTCACTCCAACATGGAGCTGGTGCTTTTGCCCTTCAGGACTAGGAGACCTAGGACCCCTGAGCTGAGGGAGGTCTCCCATCTCTTGACCCAGCTTGGGCGCTGTATATTTGATGGCTTGTTTTGGTTTCCTTCTAAACAGGCTGCAGTGTAGGGAGGACCCAATTCGCTTGGTCTGCGAACTGCACACTTTGAAGGAACTGCGCTCTGGGCCTCTGGATTTCTTGTGGGCTCTGCTCTCTGCTTTCACTGGCTCTGTCCCAAGCATTGTGGGTGATTATTTTTGGCTCATTCAGTGAGCGGCCTTAAATCAATTTCTTCTGTTTTGAGAGCTCACTGGCGTGTCCACATGCAGCTTTCACGGCGTTACTGGAAAGTGCCTCCTGCTAATCAGTCTTCGGCCCTGATCCAGGCCCTCCTCCAGGCTGCCACAGCCACCTGCTTGTGAAGGTGCCTGAGCTCTGTATAGGGGAGCTGGTCCTGAGCCCCCACCTGCAGGAGGGGTAGAGTTGAAGATGCCTGTTTAGCATTTTCTTAGGAAGGGGGGGGGAAGCCTTGCAATATCACCTGTTTCAAATCTGTTGCTTAATGTGAAGCCCCTTCAGGTGTGTCTACAACCACCTGTGCTGACCTGGGACAGGTGTGCCCACCCAGGCTCACACACCTGTGTGCAAAACAGCCATGTACTCCAAGAGCCAGCAGTGTGCTGTGTACCCAACGCAATGTCGCTTGGCCACCAAAGACAAAATTATACCATTTCTGGCAACCTGGACAAATCTTGAAGGTCGGATGCTGACTAAAGTCAGCCAGAGGAGAAAGGGGATGACCAGGTGGTTTCATGCATTTGTGGAATATTTTAAAAAAGAAAAGAAAAGAAACTAGCAAAACACAACAAAAATAACCTAGACTCATGGTCACAGAGCTGATAGGGTGGGGGCAGGGTAGTAGGGGTGGAGGGTGAGTCATGTGCATGTGGAGGGCTGAGGCTGAGCTCTTAAAAGCTCAGTTCTGTAACCCACCATAAAACAACCAAATTTGGTTAAAAATATGGATGTGCCAAAGCCAGGTTACTAGAGTTTCTGGGGATGCCCAGGCTGAGGCCTGTTTCCCCAAGGCAGTCGGGGTCTGAAGGGTGCTGTCTGCTAGAGCCAGCCTCTTCCTTCTGAGCTGAGAGGTAGAGGCTGGGGACCCTCTGTCTCCCCAGTCCAGGAACATGTGAAATTCCATGATTAGCAATGCATTCCGTGGCAAGCATCCCTCCCCCCCACTTTTAAAATAGGAGTTGAGATGTCCTCGGCTGCCGCTCTGCCCTGCTCTTTCTGGGCCACACTCTCTCCAGGCCGACCTGCCATCATTCACCCGGTTCCATTTCTGTTGCTGCTGCACAAAGAAAGAAAAGGAACTACCTCTGGTGCTGGATCTCCACACCAAGGTCTGGCAAGGAGTTGGTGCCAGGGAGGGCACAGGGAACCGGGGAAGCCTGAGTCAGTGTGGCTCAGGTCCACAGACGCCAGGAGCATGGGGCAGACTGGGGCAGCTCACCAAATGCAGCAGGAAAGGGGCAAGCAGGTGGTTCCTGCAGTGGGATGAGGGGACAGGGCAGTGAGGAAGCAGGGAATGCCCTGACCCCTGGAAGTCAAGCTGAAAGCTTTGCATGATACCCCGAGTCTCCAGAGTGTCCTTGTGGTTCTAAAGCTGTGAAGCCAGCGGGAGGCTCCTGGTGCCATTTTGCAGCCTGCAGCATGGGCATCTTGGGGGCTGAACCCCAGGCCTGTGAATGGGCTGAGGGGAAATGTGCTGAGTCAGCACATGGGCTGAGCAGGGCAGCCTGGAGTGAAGTCAGAGGGAGGACTCCAAGAAGTCCAGGCAAATACTGAAGGGCTGCAGAGACAGAGGCAGTACAGAGACAGTCCTCTTACAGCAGGACCTCTGCTTCCTCCAGAAACTGTCCTGTACCCCCAACTGGGGGCAGGAGCTAGGTGGACATGGGGGTGAGACTTTCCAGGGCAGCCAGGAGCTGGGGGCAAGCACACAGCCAAGGTTCCAGTTCCTGTAGGCAGGCCTTGGGCTGGAGCAGACCTGCTCCCCAGGGTCTGACCCCAGGGTCAGAGTGGCCTCAGAGCTGGCAGCTGCTACCAGGATCTTGCTGTTGCTGCAATTAGAGGGCTGGGGGCAGGGCAGGACCTTCCAGGGCTGCTTGAAGGACACAGGTTTTTGTCTCTTCCCTCTCAGAGGGTGAACCAGGAGGAACAGTGGGGGAGGAGGTAGAACTCTCCCCCCGCCACCCTTCCCAGTACACACATGTCTACACCCCCACACACACTTGCACCCCACATGCATGTATTTGAGCATGTGGGCACACATATGCACAGCACATGCATTCACCCACACATGCCCACATGCACGCAATGCAACATGTGCACACAGCGCACTCCCCTGCGTGCACACAATTGGCAAACCTGCTGTGGCCAGGATTCCAGCGCACATTAGGAAACGGGCTGCTTACCAAGTGTGAGAGTCTCGTCTTAGATGTAAAAGGAACGGAAGAGTCTTAAGCAAAACTTTCCAAATACTTAAAGTCACTTAAGAGTTGGGATAAGGAGTGTTTAGGTGTCAGTCCTGACCCCTGTACCCTAGACTGGTTTCCGTAGCATCAGCGGCTCTGAGTGGTCTTTTCTCCTCCTGCCCCAGTGGCCCCATCTCGAGGGGTAGTCACACCTTTTTTGAAAGCTCTTTCTGAGCCTGTGGCTCTGTGACCTCACACAAGAGGCTGGTCCTGAGGCAACACAAGCTCAGGAAAGGTTTCCACACTTGGTGTGCAGCCAGACCAGCACCATCCTTGGTGAGAGATGACCATGACCTCTCAGAGGTGACGGAGACCCTCAGAGGTGGTCCTGTGACCCTTGGAGGTCATTGTGACCCTCAAAGGTAGTTGTGACCATCAGAAGTGACTGTGACCTTGGGAGGTGACCAGGACCCTCGGCAGTGGTCCTGTGACCCTCTGTCAGCCCCTCTCAGAAGCACAGTGGCAGCCAGGACTGGCCACTGACATCTGGAGGGATGTCTTGTAGGACAAACCCTCGACCCATGGAGCCTGACACTGCAGGATGGACAGCATCCACATGGGGATGCTCAGGCTGGAAGTGCCCATGTGGGCAGCCCTCTGCAGTGGCTGGCAGTGCCAGAAAGGAGTACTGTGCATGGAAGCCACAGAGAGGAGAACTGGGCACCCATGCCCCAGGGGGATAGGCTGGGTTTGTCATATTACCTCCGGCCTGAGGAGATCAGTGCACACAGCAGCTTGCAGAGGGCAGCATGTTAGGCACAAACAGATGATGGGCAGGGCTGAGTATGGGTGACACTGGATATAACCTCTGACTTTTGGGGGGATGCCATGGAGGCCCCGGGTGTTGCATGGGAACAATGCTGATAGGAACAAGGGTCATATAATCAGGGTAATGCAAATCCAAACCACAATGAGAAACCAGCTTACACCAGCAAGAACAAAGCCGTATCAATAAATGGGTAACAACAGGTGCAAGTGAGGATGTAGGAAAAAAGGAACACTTTTACACTGCTGGTGGGAATGCACACTGCTCCAGCCATGATGGAAAGTGGTGTGGAGGTTCCTCAGAACACTAAACATGGATCTGCCTTATGATCCAGTGATTCCACTCCTAGGAATCTACATGAAGGATACAAAAGCACTAATTTATGCGTTCCTATTTTATTGCAGCACTGTTTATACTAGCCAGGATCTGGAAATAACCCAAATGTCCCAAAACAGACAAATGGATCAAAAATCTGTGGCATATTCACACAATGCAGCAACCAAAAAAGATAAACTCATGTCATTTGTGGCAACATGGATAAAGGTAGAAGGGCTCATATTAGTGAGAAAGCCAGAAAGAAAAAGATAAATACCTGATGGTCTCACTTATATGTAGGATATAGGGAAAACAAAAGAACAAGAAAAAAATTAAAACTAACAACAGAAAAAAATTAAAACTGACAACAGAACTAAAGCATACAGCAAGGGGAGTGGAGGAGGGAGGGTGAAATCAGGAGGGATGAGCACAAGGGATCATGGTAATGGTTCACAGATGACATGTGGTGGGAGAACTTCAGGATATACAACAATGTAAGGAAAAAATATCTATAAGCAATCAAAGAAATAAAAAGTGTCTTGCAGCAGGCTGTGTGACATGTTCCTGGGGAGACAATCCCTTGCTGTTTGTTAGGAGAGTGGGACGGACATGGTTGATGAAACAATAGGAAGAGGATCAAGGTCTGAGGAACTTTAGGGTGTTGATTTTTATGGGGGTCTCTTGCTGGGGTTACAGGTGTCCCCAGGGTACCCTCGCCAGGTCTCTGGTTAGGGAGTTGGCTGTCCAGGGAGCAGCTGGGAAAGTGGGTGAGGAAACCCCAGTCATCTGAGATGCCTGAAAGTCCCCAATCCTGGGGGGCCAGTGTTTCAGGAGAAGAAAACCAGCAGGGATTTCTGTACAGATAAGTGTGTAGGAGCTTCCTGTGCATATAGCTGTATGCCGACATTACCTCAAGGCTGTCCCTGGATGGGTTGCCTTACTCACATCCACACGGCCACATTGATAGCCCCCAGGCGTTCCGGCTATGCCTCATGGTACAGCCATCATCTCAAACCATCGTATGGGAATGCCTCACCTGTGGCCCACTACTATGAGCTTTCAGGTCACCTGCCCCAGGGCGCAGTCATAGCTGGGGTGGCTGGCTGAGCAGTGTGCAGAGTAGGGCTTGCCTGCAGAGGGTTGAGCTGTGCTGGCCACCTGGGACATGGTCTCCAGGATTCATCTGAGAAATGTGGGACATGCCTCGCCTCATTAGGGTGAGGTGGGAACAGGATGCATGGGATGCGGAGCCTGATGCCGAGTAGACACCAGGTGGCGGCAAGAACAGAGTTTCATGAAGCAGCCACAGAGGCAGAGACAGGGTCTTCTGGAACCTGGGACACACAGCTGAAAATTCCAGGGGATCTAGGATGTGGACATATGTCAGGGTTGTTAGAACCTGAGAAGTAACCTTCAGAAGCTAGTAAAAAGTGCCCCAGTTGTTTGGCCTGCCTGCCACACAGCTTGCTCCTGTGAGATCTCTGACCCCAGCATAGGCCTGTCTTCATCCCATACCCCCTCAAAGCACAGTGCCCTGAACAATTCCGACTGCTTGATTTCTTTCTCCCAAAACACTGGTCTCCCCAGGACTGGGGACTTTCAGGCATTCAGAATACTGGGGTTTCCTCACCCACTTTCCCAGCTGCTCCCTGGATAGTCAGTTCTCCAGGTAGGGACCTGGCAGGGGTGCCCTGGGGACACCTGTGACCCCAGTAATGGCTCCAGCTCCCTGCAGAAATATCTGGTGTGGCCACACCAGGACCATCTGGTGCCAGAGACTTGCCCACTATGTGACTATAATTAGAAGTGGCAGGGGGGCCGGGTGCTGCCTGAGACAGACACCCGTGGGATTCAGTTATTTTTATGTTCTAACCACTTATGGCAAGCAAAGCAGGCTCCACAGCTCCTGGTCTGCCTTCCCAGCCCAATGGATGACTCCTGGGTTTCCTGAGAAGTTGCTGGAAGATGCCACGACCTGGGGGCAGAAGGGTTGCACCTCCTTCCATGTGCCAGGCCCCATCCCACAGTTCCCTTTGCACCCCAGGGATGGGGCCTAAATAGGTGGATCCAGCTAACTATTGGCAGATTCTAGCTGGAGGACCCCTATACATCCCACCTGGCCATTTGGAGAACGGGAGGTGACAAGGACATTCTCATGCACACGAGAATATACACCGAGCTTGATAGGGAAAGACTGTAAAAAGCTGTCATTTTAAAGTCCTTACAACTTCCCATCTCTGTGAAGATAAGAATTTGTCTTTGAGGTCAAGTGTCTGTTTTCTCTGGGAAACCATGCAGTGGGGAAGGACCTAATTCTGGGAAGCAGCGACTTGAAGTCAGGCTCCGTCTCCCAGGGGCTAAATTCTTCCTCATTTCTGTGGCCAGAGTCTCGCTGTCATTTTCTTTCCCATGCAGACATTTCAGCCACAGGGCGCCCACAGTCACCACTCCCGTGGGGCAGGAGGAAGAGGGGGACTTTGGCTAGTAGCGGCCTGCTGTAGCCTGGTATCTCTGCTCCCTATGCACCCCAGGGCATTGGGGCCTGAACTCTCGTGTCAGGGAGGGCAGATCTGCACTCTCATGTCAGGGAGGGCAGGTCTCAGTGGTCCCTCCACCCTGACCAGCCACCTCCAGTCCACACTGCTAACCATACCACCCCCACCTCCACCCTCACCCCACCAGCACCTAGCCAGATTTCTCTTTCCATAAGCTGCGCTCTAGCTTCCCCTCTGCCTGCACTGGCATAGCCATCTCTCCTCATTGGCCAGGAGGTGGTGATGGCATCTTTCCGAGGCCATGTTTCTGGCAAGCACTATGTCCAGACACATGCAGTGAGCACCTGACATGAGTGGCAGCCACAGCTGACCAGGCATGGGGTTACCAGCTGATGAGCTGGGGTCTCCTACAGCTGGCGGTTCCTGAGGTGCTCCTGGGGCAGCTGGTGCCCCTGCCTGATAGTGCCCTGGATCCTGCTGGGCTCCCAGTGTCCCCAGGAAGCACGTACTGTTTGTTCCAGGAGCTATGAACACACTCACCACTGAGAAATCCAGTCTGCCGTGGCTTCAGCTGTTTGAAACTACAGTTCTCAATTAAGTGAGTTGCTGGGGTCCCCTTCGTGGCACCAGGATCCCCATGGGACCATCCAGTAGCATCCCATGATGGACCTGGATTGGCCTGGTGCCCTGGAAGGGACATAAGCCATTACTCAGCACCCACTGGAGCCCAACATGACTAATATCACCAAGGAGATAAGACAGATAAGAGTGAGGCAGGAGTCCAAGAAGGCATGAACCCCCACTTCCAGGGTCAACCCTGTGATATTTTTGTGCACATCAAAAGCGTGACCTCTGGCAGAGAAAATGCTGTGTCTTGCTTGTCTATCTAAACATTGTGACAGGAACCATATTCCTCAGATGATGGACTTAATCCGTATTCAGTGTGGGCAGTTGGGACACTGAAGAACGTGCATACAAAAAGCAGGTCACCCATGTCACAGACTTCTACCTGCATCATCTCTGGGGCTGGGGAACCAAACCCCTGACCCACTGTTTTGTGCAACGTGAGTGAGACTCCCTCCTTTACCAATCAATGGGGGGGAAAGTCACAGAGATGTGGCTATGGCACCATCGCAGAACTGCTCACATGAGAGAGGAGAGGAGCTGAACCAACTACCTGGGGAAATCTGACCCCAGCAGGAAACGCCTCCATTGCCAATGGCTGGGAGTTGGGCTCCCAAACCAAGATATCAAAACTAAATGGCACACAAGCAATACCATGTGACAGACACCAAGAAGGGAAATGGAGTACCGCACCATGCATTTGGCCTGTAAGAGGTTCCTAGCATGCTCGGCCTGACTATCTGACTCAGTTAATACTGAAGATTCGAGCAGCCTGTTCTGTTGCTGTCCACAAGTGCAAATCCACACCTAGGAAAAAAGGACATTGTTCCAGAAAAAGAAAAGGCCAGTGGATCAAACATGGACTAATGACTTGCAGCATGAGAGTTGGAGTGACTGGGAAGGGGGAGGGGGGAAAGGGGATTACAGTGAGGGGAGAGGGGTATATGGAAGGGAGAGCCATATCTAAGGGAAACAACAACCATACAAACATGACCAACGGTGTATGAAAATAACAAAATAAAAATTTAAATTAAAAAAAAAAAAACAACAGGTCACACTAGGGGACCCATCAGCGGTATTTTCATCCATTTTATTACTGGGCACGGACATACACATTCCTCTCCCAGGGGTTTTGTACGTTGTTTCCTTCTATTGCTCCCCATAGCTAAGCCATTCCCACAATTTGCCTGGACCACCTCAGAGCCTCACTGCTCCCCCCCAGGTATCCTGTCTTGACCCTGCCACTCCTTCCTCCACACTCCCCCAGGGCCCCCCACTGATCCAGCTTCCATACAATGGCCCAGCCAGCCAGCCAGCCTCTTCTGCCTTCCCCATCCCCAGCCTTCCCACCCCCAAGTCTCTGCCTCTGGACCTCCTGCTCCTTCTTCCTGCTTCTCCTTCCCAGCTTTCTTTTTTTCTTTCTTTATTTGAGACTAGATCTCACTATTTTTGCCCATGGAACCACAGGCTCACGTTGCCCAGGGTACCACGGACTCAAGCAATCCCCAGCTTCAGCTTCCCAGGTAGCTGGGATTACAGGTGCGTGCCACCATGCCCAGCTATTTTTTGGGACTAGGTCTCGTTGTTTTTGCTCCATCCAGGACTCCAACCTCGATCCCTGGCCTCAGCCACTTCATAGGCTGAAGCTTACAAGCACAAGCTCTTGCATAAGAGCACAGGCATCTATCAAACCTTCTCTGCCCCTGTTTTCACATGACTGCCTCCCTCCTGCCCATCAGGAGTCAGCGCAAAAATGTGGGCTCTTCCTTCACACATCAAGTCTAGAGCCTGAAAAACCCACACGCAGGCAAGTCACACACAACAAGGGCCAGCTGGCAACTAGTTGACGTCCATCAAAGGGATATGGGTGGTGTATCTGCACAGAGGGAGAGGGCATGGAAGGAAGACAAGCCAGTGCTTAGGGCTGGTCAAAGGAAATAAAAACATCTCCAGAGGAAAGAGCACATAGATTCGTGTCTATACCATACACACGAATGGTGAAACCATACAGGAAGCACAAGAACAAGTCACAAAATACTTCTGAGGCAACAGTGATGCCAGGTGATAAAGGACACCAGAAATTAGTCAGGAGAGTGCCCAGTGGCTAACCCCATCACTATCTGGATTCTTCCACCCGTGTGCACAGTTGAAGACCACTCAGATTCAGGGAACAGTGGTGGAATCTATTTAACAGACAAGAAAAAAAGAGTCACTGAGGCCACAAGTGGCCAATTATCTCACCATAGTTATTGTCCAGTATTTTAAAGTATTAAACAATAGGTCATGATTCAAAGATGGCAACTTCTGTCACTCCAGATCTAAAATACTCCAAACAAAAGGTCAAGATGGCATCTCAAAAGCTTTCACCTCTCCCATCTGTGGAAGGTCTATAGGTTCTGTTTTCAGCAAGCTTACCGCTCTCATCTCTGAGAGGTTCTGGCAGCTTTTTTCTCTCTATCAGGAGAGGAAATTCTAAGGTGGCCAACCCCTGGAATAGGCCCCATTCAGGGCTGAAGCTCAAAATGGACATCCTCCTTCTTCTGCAGCTCCTCATGTATCCACTATCAGAGTCTCCACCCACACTGATTCTTGCCCTCAAGGCCTGACTTATCTGGTGCTAGTTCTCCTTACCTGTGCCCAATAGCAGGGGGTGTCAATTATGACATCAGCTGCTAGGAGACGCATGTGGAATGAGGAAGAAATTGCAACGGAAGAGAGGGATAGCGATCTGTGAGGCTAGCCCGCAGAACGGAGATCCTGGGAAGCATGTCCAGATCCGACTTTAATGAAGTTGAGATGCCACTTATATACCCCAGTCAGGAAATGTTACAATGATATAATGAGGAAGTAGCAAAGCGAATGTGACATGCAGCAGGCAGGAAGTGAGGATGAGTGATAACAGGAGAATTTACCTTTGGGGGCAACAGCCATAACTAATAGGTCATATGTCTCTTGGGACATTCCAAAGAGGTTAGGAAGCTGGGTTACAGGTGAGAGATGTGCTGTTGTCCACCCTCTAGTGTGCCAGAGGGGGCTAGAGAGATAAGAGGTGTTCCTCTTATCTGAAGCTCCATCTCTACCTGCTTCCAAGTTCCACTATCAGCCTTGCTTTACAGCCTAGCTACAACAGGAGAGACCAAGACTGGGAAGTGACATTTGGAGCTTCTAGAACAAGTGACTTGGCCTCTGAACCTGGCTGGTAGAGGAAGGACTTTGTCTCTAACACCTTTGAATTCATGACAGCTTAAACAATAAAAAAATTTTCTAAAGAGCAAAATGGCACTGTCAGACATGATTGTTTCTTCTCCATAACCACAGCACAAGCAGGGCCTGTACTTCCTCTTGGAGCCTTTGCTCCCCAAGAGAAAGAACAGTACCCTTCGGTCAGGAGCACTGTGTACACATCAGGGACAAGTGGGCTGGGTTGAAGGACCCGTCAGAGGATATTTGGTCTCTCTCCATACTCTCTAGCAGAATAATCTGTTAATTAAAACCAGTCCAGGCAAAATCTAATTCTACTCTCCCTTTCCCCAGGGGAAGAAATTACATAGTCTAGTTAAGTCATTAACTTACAATGCTTGCTGAAAATTCTTCCTTCTGACCTACTTGGGGGCCTCTTTTTAGAAGCAACAATCTCTCCAAGGGTGGGAAGTTTGGGAGGGCATGTTCAAGTGGGCTGCTGGTTAGGAGGGAGCCATAGGGTGTGAGGGGAAGGGAAGGAGAAGGGAGGATGGGGCATGAGGGGAGGGGCTGCAGGATGCTGGGCCAGCTAGATAGAATCTGTCTGGCTGACTTCAAATTAACAAAAGTGACAAAAGATAAAGATGGCCACTACCTAATGGCTAAAGGGTCAATCCACCAAAAAGACATAGCAATAATCAACATATACACACCTAATGAGGGAGCACCAAAATTCATAAAACAACTGCTAGTAGAACTGAAATCAAACATTGGTGAGTATACATACGTGGTAGGAGATTTTAACACTCCACTCTCAACAAAAGACAGATCAACAAAATAGCAACTACACAAAGAAACAGAAGCTTTAAAGGAAGAGTTAGACCAAATGGACCTAATAGATATATACAGGACTCTACACCCCCAAGGAAAAGAAAACACTTTTTTTTTTCAAATGCACATGGTTCATTCTCTAAAACTGATCAAATATTAGGCCACAAGACAAACCTGGACAAATACACAAAGATTAAAATAATGCCAACCTTTTTCTCTGATCATAAAGGCATCAAATTAGAAATCAACAATAAAAAGAAAATAAGGAGAGTAAACACTACATGGAGACTGAACAACAGGAAGGTCACTGGGTAAAAGAGGAAATCAAAGATGAAATTAAAACCTTCATGGAGGCAAACTACTGACAATACAATATTCCAAAATGTGTGGGACACAGCAAAAGCAGTATTAAGAGGAAAGTTTATAGCAATACAGGCCCAAATAAAAAGAATTGAAACAGCCCAAAGAAATACTCCAATCTCGCAACTTGAGGACTTAAAAACAGAGCAACAAAAAAATCCAAAACCCAGCAGAAGACAAGAAATAACAAAATAAAAGCAGAAACCAATGAAATGGAAACCAAAAGGAACATTGAGAAGATAAACAAAACCAAAAACTGGTTCTTTGAAAAAATAAACAAAGAAAAGAGAAAACTCAAATAAACAGGATCATAAACGAAAAGGGAGATATTACAACAGACCCAGCAGAAATCCAAAAGATAATTAGAGACTACTATGAAAACCTATACGCAAACAAATATAGCAACCTGAAAGAGATGGACAAATTCCTAGAACAATATAGTCATCCAAAATTGAACAAAGAGGAAATAGAAAACTTAAACAGGTCAATCACAAGCAGTGAAACTGAGGCAGTCATCAGAACTCTCCCTAAAAACAAGAGCCCAGATCCAGATGGTTTCACAAATGATTCTACCAAACTTTCAAAGAGGAACTAACACCGGTACTATTAAAACTCTTTCAAAAAATTGAGAAAGAAGGAAAGCTACCAAATACCTTCTATGAAGCAAACATTACACTAATTCCAAAACCAAATAAAGATAGTGCACAGAAAGACAACTACAGACCAATCTCCCTAATGAACACAGATGCAAAAATTCTAAACAAGATACTGGCAAACCGAATCCAACATTGCATAAAAAGGATCATCCATAATGACCAAGTGGGATTCACCCCAGGAGCACAGGGATGGTTCAATATCCAAAAGTCAATCAACGTAATCCACCATATCAACAAAGAGAAAAACAAAAACCGTATCTATCATCATATCAATAGATGCGGGAAAAAGCATTTGATAAAGTTCAGCATCTTTTCATGATGAAAGCCCTGGAAAAAAATTGGTATAAAAGAAACATACCTCAACATAATAAAAGCTATGTATGACAGACCCACAGCAAATATCATCCTCAATGGGGAAAAACTGAAACCATTTCAATTAAGGTCTGGAACCAGGCAAGGATGCCCACTCTCTCCACTCCTTTTCAACATAGTTCTGGAAGTCCTAGCTAGGGCAATAAGGCAAGAGAAAGACATAAAAGGAATCTGAATAGGGAACGAAGAAATAAAGTTATCATTATACGCGGATGATATGATACTCTATGTAGAGAACCCAGAAAAATCGACAGAAAAGCTGATTGAAATAATAAACTGATTTGGTAAGGTAGCTGGATACAAAATCAACACACAAAAATCAACAGCATTCATATATATGCAAAGAATCAATCAGAAGAAGATGAAATTAAAAAAAAACACCCATTTACCATTGCACCAAAGAAAATCAAATACTTGGGAATTAACCTAACAAAGGATGTAAAAGACCTATACAAAGGAAACTATAAAACATTCTTAAAAGAAATAGAAGATGATGTTAAAAAATGGAAAGACATTTCCTGTTCATGGATTGGAAAAATCAACATTATCAAAATGGCCATACTACCAAAGGCCATCTACAGATTCAGTGCAATTCCAATAAAGATCCCAATGACATATTTCAAAGAGATAGAACAAAAATTACTGAAATTCATATGGAACAACAAAGGACACCGAATAGCCAAAACCCTTTTGACAAACAGAACAGAGAATGGAGGTATTACTATTCCAGACTTCAAACTCCACTACAAAGCCATAATACTCAAAGCAGCATGGTCCTGTTACAAAAACAGACAAACAGACCAATGGATCAGAATCGAATACCCAGAAGTAAAACCACACATACATGGTCAATTAATCTTTGACAAAGGGGCAAAAAACATACCCTGGAACAAGGATAGCCTCTTCAGTAAATGGTGCTGGGAAAACTGGATCAAAACTTGTAAAAAAATGGACCAGGACAGCATCCTCACACCCTGTATAAAAATTAACTCAAAATGGATAAAGGACCTGGAAGTGAGACCTGCAACCATAAAATACATAGAAGAAAACCTGGGCAAAACCCTTCATGAATTTCACCTCAGAAATCCATTTTGTTGTTGTTTAACTATGGCTGGCAAAAAAATGAAGGAAAACATAAACAGCTGGGACTATATCAAACTAAAAAGTTTCTGTTCGGCAAAAGAGACAATAAACAAAACAAATAGAAACCCAACCAACTTGGAGAAAATTTTTGCCCTCCACACAAGTGACAAGGGTCTGATAACAAAGATCCACAAAGAGCTCCTACAGCTCAACAAAAACAAAGCAAAAAACCCAATCAAAAAATGGGGAGAAGAACTAAAAAGACACTTCACCAAAGAGGAGATACAGATGGCTAATAGACATATGAAAAAATGCTCCACTTCACTAATAATCAGGGAAATGCAAATTAAAACCACAC
>PVHY01008160.1:0-30246 GCA_004024945.1 Uropsilus gracilis
ATATTTCTTTGTGTGTATACAGAGCCAGTGTTTGTGCCACTCACCTGATTGGTTTCAAAATTTAGGTATAATAAATGCAGAAGTTTCCTTTTGAATTACTGTTTTTGGAATTTTGGGTTCAATGCCTAGAAAAAACTATTGGGTTATGTTGCAGATCTATTTTTAGACCTTTGGGAAACTTCCACAGTAGTTTCCACATTCCAAATTCGCACTGACGGCGTGTAAGGGTTCATATTGGACATCATTCCCATTATTGTTCCTTGTCTTTTTGGTGTGGCATATTCTGATATGAGAGAGGTAGAATTTTGATACTGCATCTGCAGTGCTTATTGGATGTATCACCTGTTATGTTTTACTCCAAATTACTAGGATGTCTTTTTTTAATTAAAGGTTGTATTTTTTTGTTGCTGTTTTTTTTTTTTTTTCTTCCTGTGCTTAGGCTTTGATGTAACTCATTAAAAAAAAATAAATTTTTTTGGGGGGCTTTAGTTTTTCTTGTCTCCAAAAAATATTTGTTAATCTATTGGTCAGTTGTAGTTTTTTTTTTTTTGCCTACTTTACTCTATGTACTTTATGTTTTCAGGTTGTTTTCCCTAAGTGTTTTACCCATTTTCTGTTTCGTTTTTTTTGTTTCTTAGTTTATCGTGTGAGGTAGTGATTATGCGATGGTGGCCTAGTTTTTTGATTCTCCTGCTTGTGCCTGTCTAGTTTTCTCCACCGTCATTTGTCGAGACTTTTCTGTTTCCATCATAGACTCTTGACTACTTTGTCATAGGTTAAGCGATCAAATATGTGCGTGTGATTTTTCTTGACTTTTAATTCTCTTTTTTTCCCTCCTCTCTATACGTAATTTTACTCTAAGGTCATCCTTTTTTTTTTTTTTAAAAAAACTAGAGCTTTGTGGTATAGTTTGAAGTGTCCCAGTCTTAAGCTATTAGTGTTATACTTTATTCTCAGGATAGCTGATGGTATTTGTGTATCATGTGACTCCATATAAATTTCAATGAAGTTTTTTTTTTTTTATCTTTTTTTGGGGGGGGGGAGTGTCATTGAAGGCCTCATAGGGTTGACTTGATCTATATAGTTCTTAAGATAATAGGGTAATTTTGATAATGTTAATTCTTAAATCCATGGAAAGTTCAGTTTTCCATTTATTTGTGTTTTAACAAGATTTCCACTATCCAAGACGTTTACTTTGTGTTTCTTTTTGAAACCTTTATAAATGGGATGCTTTTTTTCATTTCTTTATCTTCTAGTTCCTTATCTGCATATATGGTTGCCAATAAGTTTTGAATATTAATTTTGTAGCCTGTCACCTTTTGGATTTATTGTTCTAATAGTTTTTTAGTGATTTCTGTAGTGTTTTTTATGTATGCTTTCATGCCGTTTACAAAAAGTGTTTTCCAATTTTGATCCCAATTACAACATTTGCTAGCCTCATTGCTCTAGCTTGTATTCACAGTTCCAGATTGATAGTAGGGGTGAAAGTACACATCTTTGTCTTTTATCTTATCCTTGGTCAAAAGCTTGGTTCTTACCTGTGGCTGTTACTCAGTAACAGTACCATGATCTGTTCTTCCACAGATTGGTCCCCATTCTAAGAAGCTTAAAAATGGTTTCATTTTAGTCTTTAAAAGGATATATTTTCTGTGGTTTTTAAAGACATCAAATGATTTCTTCATATATTTCCTTCAGTAAATATTACGTTTAATGGTACATTTATCTCATTAATCTTCGTGAAAAGGCAGGACAGGTGGAATGCGTTTCTTGACACATCTGGTTATATCACTGAAAATAAAGTTGGAGAAGACAATTTGATTTTGAAAAGTATCAGAGATGCCTTAAATGGAGAAATTGAGATCCTTAATTAGACAAGGTACAAAAATAATTTATGAGAGCAAAACCTGTGAGAGTTAGGATTCCTTTTCTATGCACAAGTAGTGTATATTTGCAGTTTAAGAAGGTAATTGAAAGTTTTCTTGTGTGTTTTTTTTTTTTTTTAATTTTTTATTCTTTCAATCACAAACTCAGTAAATGGTTTTTGGGATATCTTCCCCACTTCACTCCCTCAGATGCTCCCTCCATTTTTTTACAGCCCACTCTTTGTAGTTTGCTAGTCCATTAGTCTCTTTCTTTCCTGTGTAGCGTTCCTTCATTGGGTGAAGGACTATGTTCTCGCAACCAGATGAGCCTTGCTGGTAGGTTTTGAGTCTTAACTTTGTGTTGGGCAATCAGTCTATATTTATTTGTGGTCTTTCCATGCTTTCTCATTGAAGGCTGTCTTCTCCAACCCCATCTATGTTATTTTGGTGCTTTACCTTAATGGTTCTGGGATCAGATTTAGGGGTGTTTCACCCCTAGTCTTTGGCGGTGAAGAGGTTTCTCTGTGAATCCAGGCAATTGTGATTGGCCATTGTAGATCATCTCTTCTGCCTCATTGTGCAGCTTTTATATGGGACCAGTGCCACAGTCCTTGGGCTTCCTTTTCTTTCCAGTAAAGTGGGGAGGGGCGCCTTGCTCTCCCATAAAGCATCTAGGAAATAAGGTCTTGCAGACCAGGGGTGCGCATAGCTGCTCTTCATGATACCATGTTTTTATAGATGTTTATCCTGTCTCCCCTGTATGGGTTCTTTTAATTGTCCAACTGCTGTGTCCAGCTCAAGGTTGTGGGCTGGAGTTTTACCTGGTCCCTCACCCATTTTATGATAGGGTTTGTGTAATATATGTTCTTGTTCTTCTGAAGATTAGCTGGAGATTGATGAAATGGAGGGGTCATCCCTTCCCTCCCCTGGCCTATGGGGGGGGTAGCAGACATCCTTGCATGTGTCATCCCAATCCCTCCTTGGGCTGGTGGCAAATGCCTCCCCTGATCTTTGCTGCAGATGTCTATCTTGCAACAACCATCTTCTGTTGGATGGGACTACAATCACATCTGTCCCCACTCCTGGGCTCTCCAGACTTGAGGAGGGCATACCCCGGGTGTACTCCACCTTTGCTCCCAGTTGGCTAGGGATCTAAGAATGGGAGCCCCGGGCCCCAGGTGGTGTGCAGCTGGCCTCCATGCCCCTGGGCCCTCAGGAGGTGAGGAGGCTACCTGTTCAGGGTTTCCCCTCCAGACCATGTGATCTGGAAGGGGTATGGACCCTCCCACTAGAACCTAGGAGGAAGGGGTGGAACCCGGGGCCATATGGAGGTATCTGGGCTGCCCTCAATGTTTTCTTGTTATTTATGTATGGACTTGTTGGATGGATTCTTTTCTGTTATGAAATATTACTTCTGACATTGATGCAGCTTTTTTTCTGAATCTGAATGTTATGAGAAGAAATCAACATCTGTATTATTTCCCCGCTTTCATATTGAGATGGAGTATGAATGGGCTCTTAATCCTTTTTAAAAAAAAAAACAAAAAACATTTTCCATATATATTCACATTTCACATCATTGTAGTCCTGGGGATCACCCGCCATCTCCCTTCCCTGACCTCTACCACTTGTCCCCATCCAGCTTTGTCTCTCTCCCCCCCTCCTCCCCCAGTTGTGTAATTTCATTTGCTCAATAACTTGTTTTCAGTTTTCCTCCTGGCCTTTTGGTAGATTTTTGTATATTCCATATATTGGTGAAGACATTTTTGTTTTTGTTTTTGACTTGTTTCTGCTAATATGATTTCTTCTAGTTACATCCATGTTATTATAAATTCATCAAATTTGTCATTTTTAATTGATGAATAATATTCCATTGTGTATATAAATACACCACATCTTTTTCATCCACTTGTCTAATCTGGAACATTATGGTTGTTTCCATGTCATTGCAGTTATAAATAGTGGTGCAGTAAACATCCAAGTACATGTGTCCCTTTGTACCCACATGGCCTTTGGATAGATTCAAAGAAGAGTGATTGCTGGGTCAAGTGGTAGTTCCATTTTCATTAATTTGAAGGTCCTCCAGACCTCTTTCCATAGTGGCTGGACCTGTTTACATTCCCATCAGCATTGTAAGAGTGTTGGTTTGTTTAAGCATCCAGGCCAGCATTTTTTTTCCTGCTGTTTTTTACGTGTGGACCATTCCTACTAGTGTAAGGTGGTATCATTGTGGTTTTGATTTGCATTTCCCTGATTGCTATTGACTGAGCAATTATTCATGTGCTTGCTATTCGGCATTTGTATTTCCTCTTTGGAGAAGTCTCTTTTTAGTTCTCCCCATTTTTTGATTGGGCTTCTTGTTTAGTTCTTGTGAGTTCCTTGTGGATCTTTAATTGAGTTCCTTGTGGATCTTTAATTTTAAGTGGGGTGTTGAAATCACCTACCACATATGTATTTTTGCTGATGTCTTTATTCTTCAACTGTTAGCAGTTGTCTGATGAATTTTGGTACTCCCTCATTAAATATATGTTATTATATATATTTGATGTATTGGCCCTTTTACCATTATATAGTATCCTTTATCGCTTGTCATCTTTTTTACCTTAAAGTATGCTTTGTTTGCAACTAATGTAGCTACTCCTGCCTTCTTTTGGAATCCATTTGCTTGCAGAGTTGCTTTCCAGCCTTTTACTTAAGATTATGTTTATCATTAGAATTCAGGTGAGTTTCTTTCAAACAGCAGAATGTCGGGTTCAGTTTTTGGTACAGTGAGCTGCTCTGTTTCTTTTTATCAGATCATTAGCATTTTGGGTGATTATTGATATTTTACGGTCTGAGGTTATTATTTTGGTAGTCATTTCGAGGTTAGACTAGTTAGTTCTGTTGCTTCTGGTAAGTTTCTGTCAGTTTAGCTCTTACGCTTTCTTGTAGAGTTTCCTGTAAAGGAGGTTTGGTAGTGGGGAATTTGTAGAGCTTGTCTGTAATGGCTTTTATTTTTCCACCATAGAGGAAGGAGATCTTCCCAGGGCAGAGTATTCTTGGTTGACATTTGATTTCTTGGAGGAGTGTTTTTTCTGAGAAATCTGAGGTCAGTCTGATAGGTTTTTCTTTGTATGTTGTCTGTTTTTCTTTTCATTAAAGGAGTTTGGAGTTCTTTTGGCTTCCAATATATCTATTTTCATTTCTTCAGGTTAGGGAAATTCTCCTCCTTTATTTCTTAAACAGGTTTTTCAGACTCCTTGACTATCTCTTATTCTTGGATCCTGATTACTCTCATGTTTCCTTTCTTCAAAGAGTGTGAAAGAGCTTTGCGTTTCCCTTCAGTCTTCTTTGTGTGTATTTCTTTTTCTTTTTATTCCTTGGTCCTTTTGATTTGAGTGTTTTCAAGATTACTGATTTGTTCTTTTATTATTGCTAATCTATTTTCATGGGATTTCCCTGCATTTCTAATCTCTCTAATTTTTTTTTTAACTCTGGGGTTTCTGCTTGCCTCTTTCTTATGGATTCATTTGTTCTATTTTGTTATCCTTCGTTATGTATTCCTCTTTATATAATTCTAACTATTTGTGGGCACCTACTTCTTAACATACCTCACAGTTTAATTTCTAGAACATCAAATCTGTGAGGTGATAGCTTTGGTGTTTACAGAACCCTTAATTAGTTGTAATTGGGAATCCCTATTCCCAGAATACTAGACCTTAGTGAACACCTTCTCTGTGTGCAAAGGTCATTTTTGGATTAATGGAGGGCAAATCTTACAACAGTAGGAAATAGGTTTATTTTCATGACAGGTAAGAACATTTGTTATTAAAAAAAAATCCTAGGAGATACTGAAATAAACATCTCAATGATATATGTAGAATAAATAAATGAGGAAAATAAGGTGTTTTTTTTTTCTCCACAGTACTTTGTATTCATAAGTTACTTTGCTTGGTACCTAATGTATAAAATACAGCATTGTGTCTATTAAACTATTTACATGTATTTGAGAAGAATAAATTTCTTTCCCTTATTGTAAAGAATATTGTAGTCTCACTTTTTCTGTGTGGTATTTTTTCCAACTTGTCTTAATTTATTTCTAATTATTTTTTATATTTACACACACACACACACACACACACACACACACACACACACACACACACCCCACCCACCCAGCATCATTGTCTGCCCTGGGGTTCTGCCATAACCTTATTAACCATGAGGTTTCTTTTTTTTTAAAATTTTTAATTTATATATAAATTTCACAACATTGTAATCCCAGGGGTGTAGGTGCCCTCCCCCCCATCCTCCCCTCCCTTCCCCCTCCTTGTCCGTCCTGCTCAAAGTTGTGTACTTCAGTTTGGTGCTTAGGTTGTTTTGACTTTTCCTCAAGTCTTTTGTTTATTTTTTCACTATATCCCATATATTAGTGAAACCATTTGGTTTCTGTCTTTTTCTTTATGAATTGTTTCTGCTAATATGATTTCTTCTAAATACATCTATGTTATTATAAATTCGTCAAATTTGTGATTTTTCATTGATGAGTAATATTCCATTGTGTATATATACCACATTTTTTCATCCAGTCATGTGTTTTGGGGCATTTAGGTTGCATCCATGACCTTGCAATTATAAATTGTGCTGCAGTAAACATCCGAGCACAGGTGTCCCTTTGTACCCACATTGAGGTCTCTTTTGGGTAAATTCCCAAGAGAGCAATTGCTGAGTCAATTGGTAGTTCCATTTTCATTAACCTGAGGGTCCTCCACACAGCTTTCCATAGTGGTTGGACTAGTTGACATTCCCACCAGCAGTGTAGTAGTGTTCCTTTCTCTGCACATCCTGGCCAGCAATTCTTGTTGCCTGTTCTTAGGATGTGGACCATTGTTACTGGTGTTAGGTGGTATCTCATTGTGGTTTTCATTTGTATTTCCCTTATGCTAGTGATGTTGAGCAGTTTTTCATGTGCCTGTTGGCCATTTGTATTTCCTCTTTGGAGAAGTGTCTTTTTAGTTCTTTTCCCCATTTTTTGATTGGGCTTTTTGTTTTGCTTTTGTTTAGTTGTGTGAGTTCCTTGTGGATCTTCGTTATAAATCCCTTGTCACTCATGTGGAGGGCAAAAATTTTTTCCCATTCGTTTGGGCATCTTTTAGTTTTTTCTGTTGTCTGTTTTGCTGTACAGAAGCTTTTTAGTTTGATGTCCCATATGTTTATGTTTTCCTTCATTTTTTTGCCTTCTGTAGATGTTTCTAGAAAGGGGTTTCTGAACTGTAATTCATGGAGATTTTTGCCCAAGTTTTCCTCTATGTATGCTATGGTTTCAGGTCTGACCTCTACGTCTCTTATCCATGTTGAGTTGATTTTTGTACATGAAGTAAGGGAATTTTCTTGGTCCATTTTTTTGCATGTCTTAGTCCAATTTTCCCAGCACCATTTATTGAAGAGCTATTCTTGTTCCAAGGTACGTTTTTTCACTCCTTTGTGGAAAATTAGTTGACTATATATGTGTGGTTTTATTTCAGGGCACTCAATGCTGTTCCATTGGTCTGACTGTTTTTGTACCAACACCATGCTGTTTTAATTATTATGGCTTTGTTGTATAGTTTGAAGTTTGGAATGGTAATATGTCCATTCTGCTTTTTTCTGGTGAGGAGGCTTTTTGATATCCATGGTCTTTTGTTATTCCATATGAATTTCAGTAGTTTTTGTTCTATCTCTTTAAAAAATGTCATTGGGATTTTTATTGGGATTGCATTGAATCTGTAGATTGCCTTTGGTAGGATGGTCATTTTTATAATATTAATTCTTCCAATCCATGAACAGGGAATGTCTTTCCATTTCCTTATGTCTTCTATCTCTTTTAGGAACGTTCTAAAATTTTCTTTGTATAATTCTTTCACGTTTTTTGTTAGTTTTATTCCCAGGTATTTAATTTTTTTTTGGTGTGATGGTAAATGGTATGGTTTTTCTGATTTCTTCTTTTATTTGACTTTTTGCTCATAAGAAAGCTACTGACTTCTGTGTGTTGATTTTTTTTTTTTATCCAGCCACCTTACTGAACTGGTTTATTATTTCAAGCAAATTTTCTATGGATTTTTTTGGGTTTTCTAAATAGAGAATCATGTCATCCGCATATAATGATAGCTTCAGTTCCTCTTTGCCTATTTGTATCCCTTTTATGTCTTTCTCTTGCCTTACTGCCCTAGCTAGAACTTCCAGTACAATGTTAAAGAGTAGTGGGGAGAGTTGGCATCCTTGCCTAGTTCCAGATCTCAACTGGAATGCTTTTATTTTTTCCCCATTTAGGATGATATTTGCGGTAGGTTTGTCACAGATGGCTTTTATTATGTTGAGGTAAGTTCCTTTAATCCCCAATTTTTCAAGGGCTTTTATTATGAATGGATGCTGGCCTTTATGAAATGCTTTCTCTGCATCTATTGATACTATCATGTGGTTTTTGTTTTTCTCTTTGTTGATGTGATGTATTATGTTAATTGATTTCTGGATGTTGAACCATCCTTGTGCCCCTGGGATAAATCCCACTTGGTTATGGTGAATGATGCTTTGAATGCATTATTGGATTGGGTTTGCCAGGATTTTAAGATTTTTGCATCTGTGTTCATTAAGGATATTGGTCTAAAATATTCTTTCTTGGTGCTGTCCTTATTTGGTTTTGGTATGAGTGTGATGTTTGCTTCGTAGAATGTGTTGGCAGTATTCCTTCTTTCTCAATATTTTGGAAAAGCTTTAGTAGCGCAGGGATTATTTCTTCTTTGAATGTCTGGTAGAATTCATTTGTAAAGTCATTAGGTCCTGGGCTTTTGTTTTTAGATAGAGTTTTGATGACTGCTTCAATTTCGCTGCTTTTGATTGGTTTATTTAAGTTCTCTATGTCTTCTTTGTTTAATTTTGGGGAGTTGTATCTTTCTAAGAATCTTTCCGTCTCATCCAGGTTGTTGTATTTATTTCCACGTAGTTGTTCATAGTAATCTCTTATTATCCTTTGGATTTTTTTGTGTCTGTTGTAATTTCTCCTCTTTCATTTGTGATTCTGTTTATTAGGATTTTCTTTCTTTCCTTTGTGAGTTTTGCAAGGGGCTTATCAATTTTGTTTATTTGTTCAAAGAACCAGCTTTTTGTTTCTTTAATATTTTGAATAGTCTTTTTGGGGTTTTCTGGTGCTCTTTTTCTAATTTTTCAAGTTGGTAGATTTGTTTGTTTTTTTTTGTTTTTTCCTTGGTTTTTGATATGGGCGTGTATTGCTATGAACCTTCCTCTTAGATATGCTTTTGCTGCATCCCAGACATTTTGGAATGCTGTGTCTTTTTTGTCTTTTGTTTCAACGTAAGTTTTAATTTCATTAATTTCTTCATTTACCCATTCTTCCTTTAGAAGCATGTTGTTCAGTCTCCAAGTGTTAGGTGTTCTTTTTTCCTTTTCATTGTTGATTTCTAGTTTGATACCCTTGTGGTCTGAACAAAAGTTTGGTTGTATTTTAATCTTTGTGTATTTATTCATGTTTGCCTTGTGGCCTAGTATGTAGTCAGTTTTAGAGAATGATCCATGTCCTTTTGAGAAGAAGGTGTATTCTGTTCCTTGTGGGTGTAGCATCCTGTAGATGTCTATTAGGTCCATTTTCTCTAGGTCATCTTTTAAGGCTTTTGTGTCCTTGTGTAGCTTTTGTTGTTTTGATCTGTCCTTTGTTGAGAGTGGGGTGTTGAAGTCTCCAACTACATATGTGTTTTCATCTATATTTGTTTTCAGCTCTCTTAGTAGCTGTCTTATAAATCCTGGTGCTCCCTCATTTGGTGAGTATATGTTGATAATTGTTAAGTCTTTTTGGTTGATTGACCCTTGAATAATTAGGTAGTGCCCATCTTTATCCTTTGTTACTTTATTTTATTTTGAAATCTGCTTTGTCTGCTATTGGGATGGCTACTCTTCCCTTGGGGGGGGCGGTTTGCTTGTGAAATTGTTTTCCATCCTTTTACCTTCAATCTATGCTTGTCTTTCAGGATCAGGTGTGTTTCTTGGAGGCAGCACAATGTTGGGTTCTGTCTTTTAATCCAATCTGCAACTCTGTCTTTTGATTGATGAGTTTAGCCCATTGACATTTAGAGTAATTATTGATGTTTGAGGGTCCAACAATGGGTTTCTGGTGATCATTTGGGATTCTGTTTTAGTTTGTACTTTCTTTTCTTTTTATTGTTCATTCCTTTTATTCTGCAGGTTTTGACCTTAGGGCTTCTTTGAGGATTTCTTGGAAGAGGGGGTTTGGTGGTAGGAAATTTCTTTAGGCTTTGTTTGTCTGAGAAGGTTCTGGTTTTTCCTACATAAAGGAAGGACAGCTTTGATGGCTAGAGTATTCTTGGTTGGCACTTTTTGTCTTGGAGTGTTTTGAAGATGTGATGCCATTGTCTCCTTGCTTGGATTTTCTCTTCTGAGGAATCTGAGGTCAGTCTGATTGGTTTTCCTTTTTAGGGTATCTGTTTCCTCTCTCGTTACTCTCATAATTTTTTCTTTATCTTTTGTAAGTTTTACTATGATGTGTTTTGTTTTGTTTCTTCTTTCATTAAAGTAGTTTGGTGTCCTTTTTGCTCCCTGTATATATCTATTTTCATTTCTTCAGATATGGGAATTTTTCCTCCATTATTATTTCACTGAAGAGCTTTTCAGATCCTATGTCATTCTCTTCACCTTCTGATATTCCAATTACTCTTATATTTGTTTTCTTTAGGGTATGTGACAGATCTCTGATTTGTTTCTTCTATTTTCTTACTCTGCTTTTCTCTCTTTCTTTCTCCGTTCTCTCTACTTCTGTATCCTGTAGTGTGATGATTCTTTCTTCTATTTCTTCCAGTCTGCTTTCCTGGCTCTTCCCTCCTTTCTTGAGTTCTTCTATTTCTGTTTTTATGCATTGCATCTCCTGCAGTTTCTTATTAAGGGTTTCAATTTCATTTTTCTGTATGTTCATGTTATTGCTCACTTTGCTATATTCTTTTTTATATTTTTCTACTTCTCTTAATTCGTTGAGAGCTTCTACCATTTTGCTTTCCCTTTTCTCCCCCCTCTTCCTTGGCCACTTCTAGTGCTTTCATCACGTTGATTATGAATTCCTTGTCTGACATATGTAGTATTTCTACATGCCATCCAAGTTGGTTTCTTCAGATTGTTTATCCTTTGGTGGTGAGTTATTTTTCTTAGGGCTTGCTTGAGTGTTTATGTTCTTCCTCTTTCCTGTGTTTTCCTTTCAGATCTGTTCTTCATATTGGGTGACTACTGCTCTAGTATTAAGCATGTTGAAGCCTATATAGTTGTGGTTAACTCTGCCTATGTGCTTTTGGTAGTGTGTGTCCTAGTTTTCTGAGTTTCCAAGGGTACCATGTACTGGGGCTTTTGGGCTTTGGGGTGGAAGCTGTTGATCTTCACAATGGCTGTCCCAGCCTATGGGCTCTGAAAGCAGCACACTCAGTACAAGCTTAACTTGACTGGCCAGGGTCCTTTCATTTGCAAATTGCAGTTCTACCCTTTCTCCCAAGACCATTTCCTTGGCATTTGGGAACTGCCTCAGGGTGCAGACTGGAAGGGGAGCTCACCTGGCCTATGGGATCCTTTCCCCTGACTACTGGTGAGATGGCCAGAGAGAGTTGGAGTTCCCTGGGCTGGTGACACTCAGTAAGAGCTAGCCCCAGCCCAAGCAGGCTGGACATTGGGATAGAAGCTGTTGACCTTCAGGATGGCTGTCCCAGGGGAGGGGCTGGGAAAGCAGACACACTCCCATGAGGTATGTTTACATGTGTGCCCTGCTTTTGGGCAAGAGCACTGTGTCGTCCCCCCCCCCAAGTTTTTCCTCCTCCCAGTCTCTACTAACATGATTTTTTTCTAGTTTGTCCATGTTGTTGTGAATGACATTTATCTTCTTTGTGTAGATATATTCCACATCTTTTTTAGCCATTCATCATCCCTTTGTTTGTTTTGGGGCATTTAAGTTGTTTCCATATTTTGGCAATTGTAAATAGTGCTGTGATAAATATCCAGGTATATGTATCTTTTTGAATTATGATTAACTTAGTTTTTAAAATAACATTTTATCATGTCTTTATTTAGAAATGATGCCTTTTTAAGTTTTCCATTTTAAGTGAATTGTTGTAATGTTATCACCCATAATTAGGGTCTTGCACAAGGACAGCATACTCTCTATATGAAACTGATATAGCCCTGAGAAACTTGGCGTGTGTATATTTTCTCTAGTATTTGAGCTCTTTTTAATAAAACTCACTATTTGCATTTATTACTATGATATAACATATACTTAGATTTGCACTACTTTTTTACTTACCTCTGTATCCTCTTTTTTTTACTTATTTTTGGGGGGATCATTTTATCTTTTTGTACAGTGTCATTTGTACTACTTTAAATTCTTGATTCATCTCTTTTCTTTAGCACTATCCTCTGTTCATTGTTCCTGTGAAGATGCCTTCCTCAGTACAAATGTCTTCATATGGTTGCCTATGTCTTTTCTATGGTGGCTTTATGATAGTTGTTGTAGCTTTGATGTTTTATAGTTGAGATAGGTTATGCTTTCCAAAGCATAGGATGCATGTTTCATTATTTGTACAATATTCTTACCCATTATTTCTTCATGTATTATATCCACTATTTTCATATTTGCTTTTCCCTAGAACTTTAGTTCAGCATATATAAAGACATTCAATTATATTCTCTATATTTCTTAATTTTTGTTGTGGTTTTTTTTTTTGGTTGTTGTTGCATTTTGTATTTTTCCTAATGTTTTATTCTGTGTGTTTGTTTCACATTCCAGTTCACTTATTCTTATCAGCTTTATGTAATTGGTTTAATCCATTCATGGAGTCTTAATTTGAATTGTATTTTTAGTTCTAGGTATTCTTTTTTGTTTCTTTTCTAATCTCTGCTTTTAATATTATTTGCAAAAATGTTGATAACTGACTTCTTTGAGTGAGTAAATAAGGTTTTTTTGTTTGTTTGGTTTTTGGCTAATTGTAATCATGACTGTATTGACAAAATTCATTTTCTGTTAATATTGGGGGTTAAGAATAAGGATATTTTATGCCTCAGTGTGTTTGTATTGGCTTCTTCCAGGATATTAAACTTGTTAATAAATTGAGATTTCTTTATTCAGATTTTCTTGATCTTGGTAGAAATATAAATTTAAGTCAGAAAAACCTACTATTACTATCCTCAATGGGACTGAGTAGAGGGGCAATTTTACCCCTGTGCTCCAAATGTCATTAGGTTGGTATTTTTATAGTGTTCACTAAGAATGTGATCTTTACCTGTGTCCAAAGCAGTTTTCAATTCAGGTGCCCACTTTAATCTTCCTCTAAGCTAAAGTCTAATCTCCATTACTCAAGGCATATGATATGTTAAATGCATATCTATACCCCAGCTCTGAAGTTTAGTACTTTTGTTAGAACTATTATCAATCAGTTTATCTCTGTCTCTCTGTCACTCAATGACACATACACAATACACATCTCTTAGGTATTTCCAGTATTTCTTTCAAGTAAAGTAATACATTTAAATTTTAGTGTGTCTACAATATAGTTTTGAAGAGATTGGAATTTAAGATTATCCGTTCTTCCATACTAATGGTAGTAGATGGGCTCTACTCTGTGTAGTAGGCACTCCATAATAATAATCAATTTATTTTTGTCGTTTTTTAAAAAAATTTGAGACTGTGTGTGTGTTTCGTCATTGTATTCCCTGAAATTCTCCCATCAACATGTTTGAAAATGAATAGTCATCATGATCCCTTAGACTCTTCCTTTTTGTGATTTATCCATCACACTCCCTTACTGTACGCTTTAGTACTGTCAATAAAATATTATTTGAATGAAGACCAAATATATAGGAAGCTGAGGTTTTTTCTGAAATGACCCATTAGATTACTATACCAGTTTTGCCAGAAAATTTGTTTTTTCAATATTTCCCCATGATGGTGGCGCTCCCTGGTGGTCTAGTGGTTAGGGTTTGGCACTCTCAATATTTCTCCATGAATGCTACCTTTCCTATTTCTGTTTTTCTATGTAAACTATGGTAAAAATTATATAAGGATTATTTTGGTTATTTTCAATGTGTTAATCAAAGTGTGGAATTATTTGCACTGAAATAAGTATAGTCTATCACGCTATCACTATCTTCAAAATAAGACTTTTTAATGTGAATGTTTATGTTTTTATTATTTGGTTTATTTCTCCAAGAAAAGAGACCAAATAAAAGAAATCTCATATCGGCAGCCGGAAAAGTCCTGAAAAGCAAAGCTTTGATAACTAGGAACATCTGTGTCAATTTCTCTGTGACCTTGAAAACAAATTGGGATTTTTTTCAGAAAATATGAGACTTTCTAGTAAGTTACTATGGTGCATATTTTTATGGAGTTGACAAACTTCATCATTACATGTAAGATTGCAGTAGAATTCTATTCCCTGCACAAAACCTGTCAGAAAATCATGGCCTCAAACTTCTATCTGCTTATTGTTGTTCTGGTACTTATAGATAGACCTAGGTATTTTCTTAAACACAGAAACTTTCTTAGAATCCCAACTACAAAGAAGGTCATTCTGCGATTGGGAGAAAACAGGGAAAAAAACAAGGCCACTTTGTGTTCATGTCAGAGCACATACAAAAACAAGAAACCTTTCCAAATTATAAAAATGATAAAGCATCTTCCAATACTGGTGAAATGTGTAGTTTCTACTTCTTCACCAATCACAGTTCTAGTACTAATGTATATCTTGTGTCCTTTACATAAACTTATTGAAATTCTATCATGAAGTTACCACTGCTGCCTTACATCAGCTTATGCAAAGACAAGTACACATATTTCAGCTTTCCCCAGAGTAAGCTATAGTAACTGATGCCTATGATAAATGGTTTCCACTCACAGATCCCCATTCTTGACCGTTGGTATTGTTCACTTAACTTGATAACCAATGAATTGTACATGTTAAATTACACACTCCCCCAACCCCCACCCCAATTTTCTTTGATAGGAATCCATCAAGTCCAGTATGATGTTAGAATTGTTTTTCAGTTTAGAAAACAAAATTGGTTCAGATCGTTGTAATTGGATTTATTTTGGGTAGACTTTATTGACTTCATGTTGGCAATAGACTGATTAGGTATTCTTTAATCTGGTTTTCCATTTACATTACAGGAAAATTCACAGCTGGTTGTTGACTTTTATCCTTGGTCACCCTACCCCATTTCCAAAGAAGTAGAACTACCAGTTGAGACTCTTCTGCTTAGCCTGTAAAGCAGAAAGTGAATTAGAATTGTACATTTGCCTTTTAAATTTTGGGTAGATTGATCTTATGGTCCTTTGAAAATTTGGTGTGTAACAAAAAGGTTTGTAAGCTTTTTTAGAGAGAAGTTATTTGATGTGCTGAGATGGCAGAGTGAACTGGTAAAGTTAGCCTTTGTTTTCCACCCCCAGAACATTCGGCCTGGATTTGTGGAAATGTTAAGAATGATGAATGAGCTGTAAATAGAAGATTTCTCTGACTGTGAGCCATAAACAGCCATAAATGGATTAGACTGAACAGCTGGGAGCAAGATCATGGGCATTATGCAGGCGCACAGGACCGGCTGTGGACTGTAACTAGCATCCTACCCTATTGATTAGCTGTTCTGTGGACCATAATAAAACTATCATGGTTAATTGCTAGAAAGAAGCACACACCCAGAAACAGGCAAGTAAGGTGTCAGCCCTCCAGTTTATTGCTCAAAGGCAGCATAATTTGTGCTTCATTACAGCACTTTCACTGTAGGATCTATAGGGCTTAATCAAATCATCCCACTGCAGGTCTCCCCTCCTCTTTCCCCCCTTACTCACAGGATTTCCTTATGCATAGGAACATTTGAATCCATTTTGTTGCCTTCTTGTACTGATGAGTGATTTTTTTTCAGCCAAGCCTATTCTGATATGCAAGCATTTCAAAAGACAAACCCAGATATTTTCCAGTACATTGCGGAGTCTGTAATACAGAAGTGTTTTTAATCCTGTATCAGAGTATTGATTTTCTGCATTAGGTAAACTTGGTTGTCTTTAAAGTTTTGCCTATTTTGACTATATCAAAGTCCTATGGAGAACAATCATATGAAACATATACTTATGAAGGGGAAATTCGGACTTCATTATTATTATTTTTACCTTGAGAAAGTGACATGTGTTTGATTGTATGTGCCATGGAGCTTCTCCTACATATAAGACGAGTAACATATGACAGAGAACATTATGTCTGTTATATCATGTACTAGAAATGGATTATTCTGTTTTGTATTCTCATAATTTTCCTGTTCCAAACCTTGGTACATCTTTCATGCTTTATTACAATAGGAACCTCAGGGACTACCGGCTACTTCCATTTAATGCGTTTATCCTATAGGCACTTTGTCTATATACTGTGATCATAGATAAGACATGCCACTGACTGGAGGAATTGGGTGTTTTGCAAATATAAAATGTAAAGTACCTCAAACTCTCAAACATCACATTCTGAAATTTACTTTTCCTTATGCTATCTTCCCTTAGGAGCCCAAAACCTTTATTCTTTTAGTTACTTTGTGCAGATCTTAATATAACCCATTGTGTTTTTCGTAACAGCAGGGCATGGAAGAGAAATGATATGCTCGCAGATTACAGTTTTTCTGAACAGAACTCTACCTGTTGGCTTATATTGCCATCTGAGTAATAGCTCCAATCTCCTTGGTGCTTTACTATCACATCTAAGCCATGGATGTGGACTTTAGAATAGTATCCTTTGTTACATTCAAAGATTCTGTGTTGATTTACGGAGTTCTGTTGAAGTGCCAGCTAGCTCACCACTGATAGGTAGGTAGTGAGCACATTGAGATTTCTTAATTAATTCCAGTTTAAGCAACTAGTGTCACTCACTAAGTTGTTTACTTATGTAGGCTCCCAGTAGGGTTTCTATTTATGATTATTTTGCAGCAAAGAATGAGTATTAGTGAGCAAGATGGATGCATCTCTCAGTACCAGAGAGTTGACCAAGGAGAATATAAATGTAACAGTTCCAGGAAACAGATTTGAATGAACTGCATTTCTGGGTCAGCAGTGTTTTTTTGCGAAGAAGACACTGGAGTTGTCAAGCCTCTGTGTAGGGAAAGTATGCCCATGTACATGGCAGTTTCTGTATTGATTCTGGCAGATGGATAAAGAGAGTCCTGGGGCTATGGTGAATTTTACAGACTTTAATGCTCTCCTGTAACTAGGTCCACAGGCACATGAAAAAACTAGGCTGTGTCAATTGAATTGTTAGCAGACAGGTAAGTCAGAGCAGGGACAGGGTGACTTGGAGGCAGGCAGCCAGCCAGCCAGCCTCCCATGACACTCTGTACACTCTGCACTCCTTTTCTGGAATTCTCTCTCTGATTGCTTCTGTCGTCATGCCAATGTTTGTAGTGGTGGTATTAGTGCTAATGTTGTGTTGTGTGCTTTCAAGCTATGGTATATATGCTTATCCATGCACATGCCTATGATTTTGAGGGGCCCAGGTTTACAGTTTCGGATGCTCCCTGTAAACCTCCCAGTCTCTTTCTCCATTTGATCACAATCAAGGCTGCAGGTGAGGGCCACAGAGGTTAGAGGCATGATTAACTTGATTCATTCCTTTACCCAACAGACTCAAATATGAAGAATTTCCCCTAGTCCAAGGAATGCCTGCTTCTCTGAAGTTTCCTTACCAAATTGCCTCCCATGGGTAGTTATTGGGATTTTTACTGTCTAACTTTTAGCAGTATGGTGAAGTGTCCTAAAAACAAAACCAAATTAAAAAAAAAAAAACAAGCAAAATAATTGTCCTAATAACAAAACAAACAACAACCCCCCCCTTCCAAAAAAAAAAAAAAAACTAAAAAAAAGTCCTAAGTTTTAGAACTTGGAATTTTTAAAAGGAATGCATTGAATCTGTAGACTACTTTTGTTAGGAGGGCCATTTTTTTGATGATGTTAATTCTTGCAAATCTCTGAGTAGGGAATGTCTTTTCTTTTACTTCTATCTTATTCTTTCTCTCTGCATAGTTCTCTTTGTAAAGAGAACTTTGTATTGTTCTTTCACATGCTTTGTTATGTTTATTTCTAGGTATTTAAGTTTTTTTTTGGTATGGTAAATCTGAAGTTTTTTTTTTTTTTTTTTAATTCTACTGTTTGGCTTTTTGCATATATAGGAAAGGTACTCTCTTCAGTGTGTTGATTTTGTAACCAACTACTTTACTGAACTGGTTGTTTTAAGAAATTTTTCTCAGGTTTCTTTTTGAATTGGTGTGTTTGTGTCCTTTGGGTAGATTCTCAGTAGTGGGGTTGCTGATTGAGCAGTAGTTTCATTTTCAGTAGCTTGAGGTATATCCATGGGTTTTGATTAGCATTTCGCTAATTATTAGTGACGTTGAACATTTTTTCATATGCCTATTGGCCATTTGTATTTCCTCTTTCTTTTTAGTTCTTTTCCATATTTTTTGACTGAGCTTTGCTAGATGGAATATGATAGTGGAAAAAAGTCAGAGAAGGAGAAATATAGACTGGTCTCCCTTTTATGAGGGATATAGAGGACCAAAGAAAGAGACAAGAAAAGTTTAAGACTAACCAAGTAGAACTGAAGCATAGAACAAGAATGAGGGAGGAGGGTAAAAAATCGGGATGGGCTCAAGTGATGATATGATAGTTCATGGGTGGAAAGATGATGGGAGAACCTTGGTATAGAGAATGGTGTAGCATATATATGTATAGATATGTACAATTAATAAAAAATAAAATAAATGTACTTCTTTCAATCTGTGATGGGAGCCTGCTTTTTTTTTCTTTTCTTTTTTTTTTGGGGGGGGGGGGGGGATACTAGTCTCCATATTTTGCCCGTGGAACTGGATCCTCAAGTTGCCCGGGGTACCAGATTCAAAAGATCCCCAGCATCAGCTTCTCAGGTAGCTGGGATAGCAGGAGTGCACCTTCGGCCCAGCTATTTTTTTTGTGATTTGGTCTGGATACGTTGCCCCAGGTGGGACTTGAACTGTGATCCCCATTCCCGCCGTGGCTTCCTAGGCTGATGCTAACAGGAATGGTCCACCGTACGTACCCAGCTGGGAATCTGAAATTTTTGAGAGGTAGGTTTGACCAGAATATAGAGTACTGTGAACACCAGGCTTAGACTTCTGGAGTTAATATGATAAGATGATTTTATATATAATATTCACTAGTCTATACCAATCATGCCCAATCCTTTCCAAAATAAATGTAGGATAACATATAGTATGGCCACAGAAACAAAGTTTAGAAGCTAGATCAAGAGATATAATTGCTTGTTCTGCGCCCCATAGCTGCCTCTAATTTTCATCTTGTGTCTGTGTTGTAATCCATAACTTTGACCACCATCAGACATACTTTTTAAAATGACTGAATTCTAATAATTAAAATGTGATTGGTAGTAATTTTCTGACTGTTTAATTATGTTGTCTTCAGTTCTGAGAATAGAGGATGATCTAATAATTCCTTGTTGTTGTATAAAGAATATTAAGAACCACACAGAAATTGCTGTCAGTTATTGAATCTTGATCATATGAAATAGTCTGAAGATGCTGACAATAGTAATGTTAACCAGAGTGGGAGAAGTTACTGGGTGGGTGAAGGGTTGTGAAACCCTTTGTCCTCTCATGAAGCTAACAAAACTAAATCCAACATAGCAGAAATAAGAATGAAAAGTGAGAATCCATGGTTTGGTTCCACCCTGTTTTTCTCCAGAATTACTTCTTTTTTTAACTTGTTTCCCAACTAGATATTAGAGAAGATGTGCAATTAATTCAGAATAGTTTTCAAAACCAGTGTCCAGTTAGTATGCTGAGAAGGGTGAGTATCTGGGAGTCCGATCTGTTCTGAGATAGTGTGATTTTTTTTTTTTTACCATCTCCTCCTTCCAATTTAAGTATGCTTTCAATAAGCCAAGAAGGTTTCTAAGAGTATTTCTGATTGAGACACATAGAATATAACTAAAACTGGATAGATGGTATAGCACTGTTGTAACAGGGGACAATCCTATTAGTAAGCCACTTTTGGGTGGTCTAGAGACCACCCTCCTTTCTCTTCCTTACTATTGCAATAACATTGGTAAATCAAGAAAGAAACAGGACCATTGTGTACATAACAATGAAAATAACTTGAGGTTTTTCAGTGGGATCATGAGAAAGCAATGAGTACATTCCCAGCTGAGAGCCCAATTGCTGTTGAATTTTTTTGCTCTTTTTCAGCTGGTGCTTGCTAACTTTGAGTTGATGAATCTCCCTTTGACAAAGGGTTTTTCTGAGATGGCAGGTGTCTGCCATTGTTTTTATTCAGAACAAATTCTCACCTTTTGAAAGAATATTTTCCACATGCTGCCTAAGTTGCTGATAATTGTTACTAATGGTGTCTCTATCATTTTCTCTGGCTGACCTACTGAGCAGAAGAATAAAAGTCTTAAGGAAGTGGAATTAATAACTATTGCAATGCATCATAGAGATAAGTCAGTAATTGCAAGGTCAGATGGGCACACATAGATAGATTGTTAGCTGGTTATAGTATAATGAAAGAGCAGACCTTTTACATAAGTTTATGAATAATGTTTCTCATAAAGACAAGAGATTGATTATCTCAGAAAAGCTTCCCTCTGAACCTGAGACCATCAGCAATCACAATAATGAAATATTAATCACAAATTTGAGAATCTATCAGGACTAAATTTCATAACCCACTGTAATGAGGTTCTTGTTTCTAATTTTGGCAGGCAACTAAATAAAATATTACTGAAGGCAGAAACAGAAGAATGTGTTTTGCACTGGGGCAAATCAAGATTATTTCATAACAAAGGGTGGATTTTAATAGGTGGAGTATGAGACAGAACAATAGGAAGTTCAGATGATTCCTTTATTAGGTTTTCCGCTATTATCTTGTGTAATGTTACTTATTTCCCATGTAGAAATGATTATATCAATTAATCTCATTTTTAGAAAAAGTATTCTTTGTTTATCATTTTGTTCTGTAAGCAAGTGTATAATTATACCTTTATATTGCAAGTGTTTGAGGAATTATATTTGCTGGTTCCCTAGCAACCATAGGAACTCTAGTTTTTTTATTTTGTTTTTGTTTTTGTTTTGGATCAAAACTGAAATCCTTAACATAGAAGTAAAATAAAATGGTTGATAATGAAAATAGTGTTTGTGGTAATTTTGGATGATGATGAAAAGAAAAAGGAAAATTATCTCATCGATATTTGTTTACTTTTCTGATCAATATAAAACTATGTGGGTGGTACCTACCAGAAATCCAATTTTTTAGCTGCTACATTTAAATTCTATATTTAGTTTATCTTCTTCACATTTAGATATGAGGAATTTATTAGTACTGTATTAATTGCATATTTTACAGGTGTAACAGTATGGTATATCTTTTTATAGAAATCAAAAGAGCCTAATTTTTGACTAGTGTATATGCTCTTGCCTCAGTATATGTTGATGGGATCTTGCATGTGGCAAGTTGAATCTTCTATGGTTGGCCTACATTCACAGTGGATGTTCTGAGTTTCATTTGTGTTCAAGGAATAGTTGGATCATTGCCATAGTGTGAACATCAGCCATGTTTAAGGGAGTGTGTTTTAATATGTAAAATGTTTCCCAATAATGCTATGTCTTCCCTGGGTGTCTTGACACCCACCTTCCCTATGTGCAGGGCTGCTTCCCCCCCCCCCCCAGTCAAGAAGGGGGAGCTCCAGGGCCAAGCCATTTTTGTCTCATTTCTCTAAGTGCCACCAGAGTTAGAAGCATCGACTAGCTGTTCTGTGGTTACACTTGGACTCCTCATGCCACAGGATAGCAGTCCATAAGTTGGTGGCAGGCTGAGTTTCATACTATGCTTCTTCAAAAATGGAAAAACTTACTAAAGTCACTTCAAAGAACACTTTATCTGACTTTTATGTTCACCAAAGCCAGTGCTATCCTTTGCATTGAAATAAGTGAATTTCTGTTGCCATTGTAGTATTTGATTTGCTTAGCTTAAATAGCAGGAGAAACTTCCAGTAAGGCAGATGGCCATCGTGAGAATTGGGATTATAGTTTGTGACCACAATATTGAGTACAATGGTTTCATACAATAAATAATTTCACGAATTGTTTTTGTCCCTATATTAATAAATACACTTCTCTGTTGATAGCTCTAATGCCACTTTCTATTACTTTCAAAATGTTTTTCAAAATTTCCATTGAACCTAATTGTCAGCATGGATAACTGAATAAAATAAATCTGAGAATTATCAACTGATGTCTATTCATGGATATATTTTTTTCCATGTTTCGAGAATGTAGAGAAATAATACAGAACTCCTGCCATGGAGTCAATCATTCTACATAATTTTGGTTATTTTGTTCATTTATTTAGTTTAGTCCAGGTATTCTATATACGGTTCAAAACATATGTGCTGATTCCAGAAGTATATTTGCAAAACCACTAATAGTACTCTTTTCCCTACTGCCACCAAGTACTAGGTCACTGGAATTATACTCCTATGATTAAGGGACCAGGGTGGGTAACCCAGGAAACATAGAATGAACTAAATTGAAATACCAGTTTATGCCAAAGCTCATCTAACTATTCTTCCCATCACATATAACTTCATTTTTTTAAGCTTCATCATTTAAATATACTTTAGAACTCACTCAATACTCCCCCCCCACCACTATTACTTTATCCTTTTTCCTTTACCCCTTTTGATAATCATCAGAAGCCTTAGTTATTAATATGTGCTTAGGTTTTATAAATATTTTACATTATTGAATCCTTTGTTATGTAACAATATACTGGTTTTTTTTTTGTGAGTTTGACTTGCTCGACCACACATTCCATTAAGCTTTGGAAATGATGTCATTTCGACTTTCCTTATGACTTAATAATAATATTCTGTTGTGTGGATATACTGCATGGTCTTAATCCAGTCCTCTGTTGGTACAGATTGACTACATCCATGTTCTTAATTACTGTCAATAATTCTGGAATAAAGCCTCTCTTATATATGATTGTTTTGAGCTAGTTACATATTCATAGGATGAATGCTCAAGAGAATGATTGCCTGGTTTAGACAGTACTTGCGTTAATTTTTTTTAAGGTAAATCTGGTTCACTTTCCCATATGGGCATTCCAGTGACATTGCTGCCCTCAAGTGTCATCGAACTCCTCTTTCTTTTCAGCCACTCCAGTATTTGTTTATTGTTGCGAATCTTTTTAAAATGTGCTATTTCAGGTGAATGTAAAACAAGGCATAAAAAAATGATAGAAGAAGTAAATCGTATCTTTGGGTTTCACGAAATCATAGCGGCTGGAGAAATTCAGGAAATATTTGATAAAATAAGTCACACTTCTTAGTCTTGAGATTGCTGTCATATAATGGCCAGAGATAGGGTAGAAAGGTCTGCAGATACAGGGAGCAACAAAAGCAAAGTCATGAGGTGGGAGAGTGCACACATTAAATATAATTGAATGTGTTTAAAAATGATTTTTCAGTTGACAATACGCATATAATATATGTCAGGTAATGTTTTGCTGCAACCATGTGGAGAAAATTTAAATTAATATAAAATTCTGTACTTCAGTAAAGCCACATATCAAGAGGGTGAGATAAGATTTCTTTATATTATTTCTGTCAGTGAACTCTGTGCTTCTACCCAACTTGTGTTTTAATGTTCTGTCATCCGCTGTTATCAAAGTAGTTGATGAATATCTTCCTCCAATCTGAAAGAAGCCATCTTCGAATAAAAAGGCAACATACAAACTGGGGAGAAGTTATTTTTACATCCCATTTTCTGACAAGGGTTTAATTTCCAAAATTAGCTAACTGAATGTTCTTTTCCTATAAACTACCTTTGTAGAATGAGGTAGAATGTAAATTAATACTTAAATTAACATAGATCTATGAAAATAATATCTGGGGATATTTTTAAGTGAAGCTTGGCTATTTTGATTTCCTTCAGCTAGAGCTGTACATCCATAGCTGTATCAGCTGATAACATGGACTTGAAAAAAGTTCAGCTCTTTTTCATATAGTTTTAAAGCAATAAGCAAAAGACAAAAGCAATTTGTTCATGCATAGTATTTATTCTTGGGGCATCTACTGGATGAAGTAACACACGAAAAATACTCATTTCATGTTAACTAGGTTTATTCCCACTACCTTTTTCAAAACTGATTTCTATGTCTCTAGTATGTTGTCCTCGTTACATGCAAGTCCTGATCACAGGGGGTTGCCGAGTCATTGGCAGTCCGCTGTGGTGTATGTGGCAGAAGAGATCTCCATAACCTGGATACCAGATCAGGTGTGCATACCACAGTATTTGAAATCTCTGAGCTCAGCTGTGCGTGGTGGCATGCCTGTAATCCAAGCACTGGGGGCAGGATGCCAGGGGTCCCTTGCATTTATGTGATGGGGACTACCCCAGGCAACATAGTGAGACTTTGGCCTTTTTTTTCTCCCTCTAGTCTTAAAAAAAAAAAAAAAAGATAAAATGAGAATGAATGCTCAATGATTCATATTTAGAAGAAGATGTTTTTCAAGATCATAGTGCTTAGAAGGAAACTACAGGTAATCTAAATCCAATGGGATTTACCACCTCTTCAAGGCCTGGATCTATAGGACCAGAAGGAGAGCAGTAACTGCTCTCTTGAGCTATGCATGAAAATTACCATGAAACTGCAGAGGAAGGAGATGTCCCACTGGATTAATGGATCCAGGCAGTTCTAGGAAGTGACCTTTTGTATTACCATTGATTATACCTTTGTAACCTTTGCATGTATTCGTGGCATGACTGGAGGGATGCCTATAAATAGAGGAAGGGAAGATTAAAAATCTAAAGACTACTTAGTCTACAGTGTTTACTGTTGATGTTGGAAGGGTACCACAGCTATGAGGGCTGGAGATTTTGATGGCCTGAATGCATGGAGAATCATAAATGCAAGTTAGGAAGTTTGGATTTTGATGGAAATAATGAATATTCTTAATAAGTAAGGAATGGCGCTTTAAGGATTATGGAGGTCCCCATAAATATCATTCCAGTGTAACCTTTCTTTACTTTTTTGGGTTCCAGTGTGTATGAAGTATGATAACACAGATGTGAACCTGAATTTTGGGTGACTAAGTGCCTTGATCTTGGACTGCTTGGGAATCCCTGGGGCCTTTATTCAGGCAAAATTATGTAAGGGAGGGAACACCTGTTCACTTTCCTTCTTTGATTTTACTTAAACACTTCAGCACTAGATTTGGGGCAATGTGTTTCATTGAGATTCTCCTCCACTCCCCCTTTCACTGTTCAGCAAGGATTTTCTCATCTATGCAGGGGCTGTTGTCTTGCCCTTGAAATTCCCCAGTCTCTGGATGCAGGGAACTTGGCCCTGGGTCAGAACCCTTGCTCTGAAATAATGTGTACTATTAAGCAAATGGCACTGAGCAATGTTCTCTTCCCAATTCAGAATGCTCTCATTTAGGTAAAATTTGAGACTGCTGCTGGCAGTTAGGAGCCAGAATGGCAGAGGGAAATACAATGTAAAAGCAATATGAGTTTGAATGAAATTATGATAAGTGTCAGATGGCACTATTACCCGCATCCCCACAGGCAGGCATTAGGGAAGCTCTGTAATGTAATGTTGGAGCAGAATTCCAATAGTCTAAGGAAGAGTAGCATTCCAAAGTAGAGAATGTAACCACATGTTAACTCTTTGATGTACTTTGGCAACTATAACATGGAATGAGTATCCATGATTTATTTGTATGTTGGTTCAGTCAATAACTTTCTACAACATTTTGTATTTTTGGAATAGTGTTCTCTGTCTCACTCTCCTCTCCCTTCTCCCTTCTCCCTTCTCCCTTCTCCCTTCTCCCTTCTCCCTTCTCCTTTCTCCCTTCTCCCTCCTCCCTCCTCCCTCCTCCCTCCTCCCCCAGTCTGTCTCCTCTGCTCATGCTAGCCTCCCCACCCCTCCTTGTGTGTCTGTCTGAATATCTAAAAATTCTTTACTCTGTGAGGGGTCTTTATATAGTCTTCTCTACTTTATATGCATTATTTCATCTTTATTCTATAATAATGTCAGTAAGTATTTTTTTGCCAGTTGACTTCCAAGGAAATTGTTACTCAAAGACGTTAGATATTTTAGTAGTTTTCACAGAGCTTTTAAGAGGCAGAGCTAGTCCTCTTAAGGAAACTACCTGATTCATGATCAGTCACAAACTATAGTGATAACTCAGGAACAATGATATTATGACATTTGTAGTAAGGATGAAGAAGGTTTAACTTTGATCTCATTTCAGAAGAAGGAATCTTCTTTTGAAATATCCGGAAATTTATTAACTTTGGTTTGGTTGGGAATGTGCCATGTGCCATTACCAATGTAAATTACTGCATAAAAATTAGTTAAGAAAAAAAGTAGCTGAAGTTGTTCAACTGAGAGATGATTTATTGTTACCAAGGTTAACATTAGTTAAAAGCACTCAATTAGTTTCAGGCTTAAAAGTTCTCATCACAGGAACTCTGTATATCATAACATGACAACTGTGAATGTCCAATTACTGTTTACCCCTGACATAGGGCCCCTTTACCTATTCCTGCCTCCTATCTTCTAGCTGCTTGACTTTATCCTGTTGACATTATCTAGAGTCTTTGGTATTGTTTTGTTTATTTCATCTTTGCCACATCAAGTTAAATGATGCTGTATTTGTTTTTCTCCTTCTTACATAATTCTCTCAGCATCTCCAGTTCCATCCATGTTGTACAAATGACATGGTTTCATCAGTTGCCTTGAGTGTATATGTATTCTGAATGTTTATTTAGCTTTCAATAGTCGTGCTTTGCGTATCTTGGCTATTGTAAATAGTGCTGCAATAAATGTAGAGGTTTCATTTATCTATTAAAATTATAAATTTTTTATTCTTTAGATTAATATACAGAACTGGGGTTACTGCACCATACTGTAGTTCGATTTTTAGTAATTTTAAGGAATGACCATGCTGTTTTACATAGAGGTTGCAGCCATTACATCCCACAAATAGTGTTTAATGTTTTCTTTTTCTCAGTATCCATAACAATACTTATTATTTCTTGACTTTTTGGCAATAACCATCTTAATCAGTGTTCAGTGAAATGTCATTGTGATTTTGATGTTCATTTCCTTAAAAAAAATACTGAGGAGCATCTGGTTATGTGTCTGTTGCTCACCTGTATGTTTTCTTCGGTGAAATGCTTATTTAGAACAAGAGGTTTTATTGAAAGCACTATTATGAAATGGGGTATTCTGTTTTGCCTTAATATGGAGTATGTGAGTATGTATCCATATCGATATAAGTGCTTATAGCCTCAAATTGAATATAGTGAGACAGTACTGTTTTTACTCTGTATACCCAACATTAACGATAGATTACTTAAAGACACTCTATTGTTTAAACTACTAATTAATTAGATTTGCTAACTGATTTCTTTTTTTTTTTTTTTTCAGTGTGTTAGTTTCCGGTCTCATGTCATTATTAAGCGTCACATTATTCTTGATGCTAATCCTTTCAGAATTCTTTTATATACTTTAAAAAAAATTTAATTGTACATAATATGAATAAATTAATTTTAGAATAATTTAGTATCTTGATCTTAATGGGTAGATAATTTTTGGCTGGGCTAGATTAGAATTCATTATTCCAGACTTCTACATGAATGTTCTCTTTTTTGGACCATCATATATTCACAGAATCAAGAACAATACATGGATAAGTGTTTGCTCAGTGTTTATTTAAGGAATGAATTAGTAGATAGCATATAATGATTAGCATTGTGTTGTGAATAGTTTGCTAATAAATTGCTGGTAATGAATGATTCCCATTGTCCATTCAAAATCAGTTTCTTAATTTAATGATGCAGTAAGGAAAACTCAAAGGAACCATTGCCTCTTTGAGGATAAACTAGAGTGTTACTATTTCTTGGTACCATCCAGGGATCATGATGGTAGTTTAAGGTCATTCTTTTCGTAAACGTTAATTACCTTTGATTCCACAAGAAGGATTATTTGTGGCATATAAGGAAGAACAGCAGATCATATGATTTGGGTTCTAATCCTTGTTCTGCAATTGACTACATATTGTGAACTTGTGGAAATGAAACTTTGAACCTTGAAAACTACATTGATATACTTTAATAGGATTGCTGAGAAAAATCAAATGAGATGGTGTATGTGGATTTTTTTTTTAATGAGTGACATATTCTAGAAAATGTATATGGTGCTTTATTTTCACTTGTTATATATTTCTTAAATGTGTTTAAGAACAGTCTGATGTAAAGGTGACCAACACTTCATCTTGCTTTGACAAAGAATGACTTGGAACTAAAGTATGACTCACTGGGAGATAAGAAAGTAATGTTTCTGTCAGGCAGACATCCCTTTATAACATTTCTTCAAATGGTTCCACAGTAAGGTTATATGCATTTGTGTAAAGATGACCCTTTTCCCAATTTTGCCTAAGTTTATTAATTAAATGACTAATTTCATCCAAAAATTCTCAGGAATATTATTGCCTCTTATTTACATATGTGAAAGTGCTTATCAGGGAGATTCCAGCATTTATGGAACTATGTTTACTATTTCAATTTCTTAGTTGTGCTAGATTTCTTAAATTCCATTTATATGGAAACATAGTCATCATCTCCCTCATTCCAACACCTCTCACTGACTTCTGTAATATACAGCAGGCAAATTTTATCAGCTTTATTTTCCTTCTTCTCTAGTGATCCAATTTATTGTTTAATCGTGATGTTGATATATTTCTTCCTCTTAATAGTTACCAAGAGCCGGGCACGGTGGCTCGTGCTTGTAAGCTTCAGCCTATGAAGCGGCCGGGGCTTAGGGATCGCGGTTCGAGTCCCGCCTGGGGCCGGTAGCGAGACCTAGTTCCAAAAAATAGCTGGGCGTGGTGGCGCGCACCTGTCATCCCAGCTACCTGAGAAGCTGAGGCTGGGGATTGCTTGAGTCCATGGTACCCCGGGCAACGAGAGCCTGCGGTTCCACGGGCAAAAACAGCGAGACCTTGTCTCAAAAAAACAAAAAAAGAAACAAAAAAAAATAGTTACCAAGAGTTGCCATGTTGTACCCTCCTTGCCTTTTCTTCAGAATATATTATCTGATCTTTCTTCTACAGCCACTTACGCCTCAATACATTATATTACTCCTCTGGATGAATCTTACTATAGAAATGCTGTTTATTACTTCATGTCCCACTCAGAATCTTCTGTGTTTCCCACTTGGCAGCTAAACATACACTGACATTCAGGAACTACCACAGTTTGTCCCAGAGATTATCTGTTTCACTGATTTCCTAAGGATGTTAGTTAAAAACTTTGCGATTCCACTTCTTGGACTATGCAAAGGTCCTGAAAATAGTAATTTGAAAGGAAACCTGCACTCCTATGCTTATTGTGGCAATGTTCACATTAAACTATGATATGGTAACAACCCATGTTCCCCAGAACTGACCAATGTTAAAGGGGGTGTATTTTTTCTTCTTCAGAATACAACTTACTTTCCTCTTTACTAGCTTTCTCCAAAATTCCTATTGCTCATAAAGGCATCTTCACTACCCCCATGTAGTTAGATCTTCCCCACCATTTAAAGTACAGCTTAAATTTTATCTACTTATATATGAGCTTTGTAGTCATATATACTAATTTTAAAAATCGATTCTTTGACCTCAAGGTGAGTCATTTAATTTACTTTGTGACTTTGGTAATGTCAACTAAGCTGTATTTCCTAAACTGAAAAATGGCCACAGTGGAATGAAGTAGTAGTTGTTATTCACAAGACAGACTAGAAGGCATGACAGACTTACCACCTACCTGGAATATCATTTAATAAAATGTAGCTGTTTTCATTGTCATTATTCAAATAGAGATGTAAGTCTCCACTGGATTTCCAAATCACTCTCAGGAGATTTCTGTCATGCTGTTTTGTAATTATTCTTTTATTCCTTTACTTCTAAGAATTTAGGAACTACTTTTGATTGGGGAACTTTTGTATTAGCTCTGTAAGAGGTATGCATATACTAGATACTCATTAACTGTTTTCTGCATCAATGGAAGCTACTCTATGGTTGTGATTATCTCTCATTTTAAAATTTTTTTTGTGATCAGCATTTGCATAATATCCAATTAATTTAGATATGCTCACATTATTTCTTGTAAACGAATGTGGTTAAAGTCATTTCTGTTTATAGGCAAGAAAGAAATCATAAAGGCAACTGCAATAATTCTCACAAAATGAGCAATGTTTGAGAAAATGGTATTATACAGGGCCGGGCACGGTGGCTCGTGC